>OZ023237.1:23135270-23389933 GCA_964006365.1 Trididemnum miniatum | reverse complement strand
GATGTACTTTTGCTGAAGTAGGCTACAGTAATACAGAACGAAGAATATTGGGGTACCAATAGCCTATTGGTGCAGGCTGTAGGCCTCTCAGCAAACCTTTAACGAAGTACCACATCTTTATGAGGAGTTAATAAGATACTGGGAAGCCTTTTAAAGGGTGTTACTAAATAGTACATGTCCGCGATGTCCACGATGTCCGCGATGTCAACGATGTCCGCGATGTCCCAAATTGCGATGTCCGCGATGTCCCAAATTGCGATGTCCGCGATGTCCACGATGTCCGCGATGTCCCAAATTGCGATGTCCGCGATGTCAACGATGTCCGCGATGTCCACGATGTCCACGATGTCCGCGATGTCAACGATGTCCGCGATGTCAACGATGTCCGCGATGTCAACGATGTCCGCGATGTCAACGATGTCCGCGATGTCAACGGTGTCCGCGATGTCCGATGTTGCGATGTCCGCGATGTGCGAAATTGTTCAGAATTAAAATGTGCAAAATTGTTCGAAATTGTTCAGAATCAGAATGTTCAGACTGTTAGACAAGTGATTTCATGGGCTTTTGTTTGACCACAGTCGCAGACGATGGAGAAGATGAACTTTTAAAAGAAAATAAAGACTGAGACTGCAGTAGTCTGCCTGAGTACTAAGCTATATACTGTACTTTGTGATTACCAGGTGATAATTCTCAGTTTGCAATGCATCAAAGTGCAAACAGAAGGCTATTTATTGTTGTTAAATCGCTAAATCCAATGTCAGTTGGGCAATGACTAAGAATAATACTGATATGTGAACATACTATCAGTCAGTCAGTGGCGGTTTTTGCTTCACATTGTGGAATAGGCTATCAGTACCTCTGAAATTATTGGGTGGGAAGTTGAAACTCAGAACTGGATCTGGGGTTGAACTGCCTTAGCTAAGCTACCGTGTGAGGGCGAGGCTACCCTACCATGTCAACAAAAAGTTTACGTAGGATGGGTACTGTACTGGGTATTTCCGCAATAGTTCTATTAGGAAAAGTCATGAATGATTAAACCGTTAAAATGTGTTTTTTTATAGTTTGTTGATAGGTTATCAAATTTCCAACCAACTGCTCAGTGCTACTGTAACGGTATTCAAAAAATATTTTAGCATTTAGCTTAAAAATAAATTATATATAAGTACCAGTACTCATTGTCAATCGGTAAGTCAACCCTCCTCTCTGCCTTTCTTAAGACTACTGGTATTGGTTACGATATTTTAACATTTACCGGTACTGTGTTGTTGCAGGTATTTTCAAATAAGGAGTTGCTAAATATTGCTTTTACATATTTAAACAACTACTAGAATGGATCCTGCACATGCAAGAAAACAAATGAAGTATATATCAGTGTGGGGCAATCAGGTAATGCTGGTTTTACGCTGAATGTGGTCGAATTTGCACAAAAGTATGAATAACTGTGCATAATAGAAAGTTGGTTGTATTGCATGATTAACAGCAAGAGCATTCACCAATCACCCTGAAAGTATACTCAGCATTCAAGTCGTCCTTGATGTTTAAATAAAAATTTTAGGGGTGAACAATTTGACTTATATACCCTTGAAAATGCATTATTTTGTGTTGATCAACAAGTGCCTGCCATACTAATATGTGAGGCAAACTCACTTGCTCATCACACCAACAAAAGTTTATATGTTTCCATTCATACATCGAGAAAACAGTGAAAAAATTAATGAACCTGTGAACTGGGTCCAAGCATCTTTCTCCCAGTGGACTACAGATATTAGGTGTTCAGAAAATGTTATACAACATAAGTAAATGTTGGTGCTAATTGTGATTACCGGTAACAACTTGTGGATACTGTATGGACACGTTTGGTAGATGACGGATAAGTAGTTCAACAACGATCTTTTCAAGAATTTGAAAGCTGAAGTTATGGGAACTCAGACGTCAAAATCACTTTAAAAGCTATTGATTTATGGTTTTGGAAAGGATCCTCTCGTCAGCAACGAAATTAAAGAAAAAAAGTCTGAACCCACAGAAAAGATTATTTGCAAGGATGATTTGGGGAAAAATAAAAACGTTTTGCTAATGTTCTGCAACAATATCTATATGGTTTTATGTACATTACCAGGACTTGTTGTTGCCTGTTGGTGCACAGTAGCTTTGGTCACTGTGCTTTTCATCGTCTTTTTTTCCGGCTTGCTGCTTATGTTGTTGTTTTTTTTGTATGCAGTTTTGAGTATGTTTTTTTTTCTTTTGTTTTTTTGCTTTATCTCTGGCTGTTGTGCTTTATTTATTCTTTCTATGGGCTAATTTAGCCTGAAATAAACTGATTGATTGATATGATCATAATAAACTGAATAGGTTTATTTGTATGTTTTACATTGCGTGCTCAAGGCAAAGCTATTATCTTTTATTTTACTTTCATCAAAGTTATTGATTTTCAATCCATCACCTTTTTTAATTACACTGTATATACGTTTTTTTCTTTCACTTTTCGCAAGTGATTTGTTGGCAGCATAATCAAACGGGATAAAGTTGTCGGTTGGGTGAGTCAATGTGAGCTAAACTGTAAACAAGAAAACAAAATGGCCATGCCAAATAAGTAAATCCAGCTGTTCATTACGACTAGTACCAGTACAGTAGCTTCGATAAAAATTGTGATTAAAAAGCATACCGTACTCTATTGTTGTGGTAATATAATCTCACTGTTCACCCTAATCAAAATCATGATTAGTCTTGATAATTATAGAGGATGTAGAATTACTAGCGTTTATGCAACCATTAAAAATTCTGGATTGATGTCTCTAAAGTTTATGTTGAACATGACATAGTTATCATTGTTGGGTATGTGTCCATGGTTATGATGTTCGTTGCCTTGCTTTTGTTGTAAAGATATTTTTATTGAAGGAGCTGGTGAAATGGTATCAATCAGAATGGGCTCTTTTCTATTGAGGTCTTATAATTAGCTTTGCGATGCTGTTTAACACATAAATTAGCTTTTATCAAAAACGCAGAAATGTTCTTGAATTACTTATGAAGTGTTACTTATTCTGTTGATATTATGTCATTGGTAATGTGCATTTCGAAATGTTTCCGTCTTTTAATACACAACGAAAGTACGTGGATATGAGGTGGGTAAGAAAAGAAGCATGGTCGAGGTGATAAGTGAGACACGATAATTGGCGTTGAAGAATGTATGTCGAATTGTCGATGGCCGAATGCCCGCCTCTGGAGCTGTAGACTCGAGTCAAACCAATAACTTTAAAATTGGTATTCGCAGCTTCCCTGCTTGACACTCAGCATTAAAGGGACAGTGTGAAGAACAAGTCGGCAAGTTTACTTGTTGTGCCGTTGGGAAAGGTTAAAGGTACTTAGCGGGACTCCTCCATCTTAGTGTGGTAGATAGATGGCTGGCACCTTCTAAACGAGCTTGTTATAGCGCTTTGATCGCTTTCTCGTGATGGGAGGATAAATATGCCAACCCCCCCCCCCCCCCCAAAAAAAAAAAAGTAGTCCCATCATTGACCAGAGATGCTGGTGAACAATGGCGCTCTTCGTGCTGTCTGAAGGGCAGTCGCATCAATACGAGGAAAGGTAAAGGACAGATTAAACTGTGTGCTGACTGTCCTCAGCTTATTAGTTGTTGAGTTTTAGCCTTTTGGTAAAACAGCGTGTTGTAATTCGGCAGCCCTAAAATATTCAACAACGTGATTTTAAGGGCTGTAGGGAAAATATTTACAACCTTTTGTAAACGCCTGATTTCAGACGTCTCATCGTGGCACAATTCGACTTCTATTCCCGTACGCCGGAAAACTCATATCAACACAAAAATAACAACTATGGAAAACGATACACGAGGCAAAACGGATTAATGCTTAGACATGCCAGTCGGTTCTGACATGGCATGGCTGTATGACTGATAACATCAAAAATAAACTTGGCCTACATAAAAACGAACCAACATAGCAACAAAATAACCACTGGCTTAGGCTTCTACCAAAAAAGCCGAATAATAATGATTTATGTTCAATTTCTGCTCAAAGTCTCGGTGACGAAGATTTTGTTCGATTTGAATTGACTAGGCTATTTGTTGGACGGTGGACTTTTTTATTCGGCTTCAAACTGTCTCTTATGTGGTGAACGCTGAACGTCGATATGGAAACTGTGAATAGTCGACCAAGTTGTAAATTATCGGTTGATCCAGTTAGGAGTCGAACTTTTAAGTTTTCTTTTTCGATGCAGACACACCTAAAAAGATCTAAAAATGATTCCTGAACTTCCCTTACACATGACTTGCAGCTGCTGTAGCACCAACGCTACGTACAAGCAACAAGCATATGAAGCACTGCTGTGGCATAAAATCAAAAGCTATTCAAAATGCATGTGATTTGAATACCAATAAAGTTCGACTGTCAAGGAGGCTCCGGAGTTTCACTGGTATAGTGGTATACCTACATACCAAGGAACGTCGTACTTTTAACGTTGAGCTCCAACAACGAATTACGTAACAAGCCAAACTTATTTTTACCATATTTGGAGTTGCAAGACATTGCGGCGTTCCCTCTGAAGTTTTTTTTGGCTTGAATGCCGCCGCTTCTACTAAAGTTATCTGTATCCGGTTCCAGTTTCCGGCTGTCGGAAACCTTTGTCGGCGAATCCACTTCATCTTCCAACTTCCGATTCCACATTCTTGGAAAGAAACTAACATCAAAAAAATAAAAATTTGTAATAAAGCTTCGATATATAAAAAACATAGTTCTGAAACGAGCTCTGCTCGCCCATGAGCGAGCTCGTACTTGTTGCTATCAAACTCGCCTTTTTAACAGGTACTCATAAGCCTCTGAGCGAAGGTGCACTTATAGTTAAAAAGAAAAGAACGCATCGCATATTCACAAAAGCTACTTACACCCAGGGCCGGATTTACCAATAGGCTAGGCAGGCTGAAGCCTAGGGCCTCGGAGAAATAAGGGGCCTCGTCACGAACAACGAAGACCTTCTTTTTATCAAGATCTTTTTTTGGAAATCGACCATCAAAGACCTTTATAGGCCTAAACGTAGAGACAAGACCTTTATAGGTCTAAACGTAGAGACAAGAGCGTATTTAGGTGGGAGCATTGTGCCTTAGCCCCCTTTTTGACTTTGCCTTTTAGTAAAAAAGAACAAAATTAATGGTGCCACGTGACTAAAGTATGCCATACTCTTTTAATGGTTTCTGCAGCTTATGGCCAGGGGACTGGGATGAGGGGTATGCATCCTCCCACCAGCCATTTTCAAAAATGTTTTGATGTATACAATTTTTTCCATCATTTCAAACCTTTTTGATAGCAAAAAGCCTTACGCCTTCAGCACGTACATCGAAAACGAGCGAACAAAATGCATCATATTTGGCAAAGCTCTCACGAATAGGGTCAAAAAATTAAAAAAAATTTGCGTGAAAATTATTCAAAAAGCACTAAAATAATCACTAAAGCATTAACTGGCGGCCCGCGGTCCAAATCTGGACCTTCCAAATGCTGAAGCTGGACCCCAATAAAGTTTTTAGCTAATCAAATATTTTCCAAGTGATAACGTAAAACTTTATCATAAATACAACAGAATAAACCTTAAAAATAGGCGAGGTTTTTGTTTGTCCTGTTGTAACCTTCTCGTGGGTGCGATCGAAGAGTTATGCGTTAATTAAGATATAACTTTAACTAAAATCGACTGGTTAGTGTATCGATTAAGGATAACGTTATCTTTGTGGCAGGTCTTGGGTTGGATTCCCGGGCTATTTACATTGGACACATTGTCGCCATCAGCTCGCTACAGCTGCGATGTTTCTACGGAGCTGCATTGCCTAGGCGCTAAGCCGCGGAAATTGGCCCCACTACTCGATACACGCTTCGGCGTAATATCCGAGTATAGTGAAGATTTGATTTTATTTAAATTCTTATCTTACAGCGCGCCAAAAATAGCGACTGAAGGCACTTTTCATTTAGTATTTTTAAAACAATAATGGATCGCAATGGAAGGTAACAAGTAAAAAGATAACGATAAATGCGATGGAGAGCCCCGGTGTTCATGGTATTACGCCGAAGCGATAACCAGCGCACGTGACAGGGCCTATCTCTGCGAAGTAGCGTCTAAGCAACACACCCAGGAGCGGATCCAGAAAGTTTTGGTGGGGGGATGTAATTTTGAATTAGGTTGAATGTTAAGTAAATGCAAAGACGTTTAGACCCGCAAATGGGCGTAAATAAGCCTTTTGAAAATGTTTGATGTCAGAGGCGTATACAAAATTGTATTTGAGGGAAGGAGCACCAATTTATGTCACTTTTTCAAGCGTATTTTTTTCCGGCAGAGTTAATTTTAAGCAACTTAAGTACCAAAAACGACTCTAGGGGATCCGGGGGCATGCTCCGCAGGAAAAACTTTGAAAATTTCATTTTGCAATGGCCATTTTAGTGCTTTTTGAAGAATTTTTGGGAAACTTTGTCATATTTTTGGTCCCTAACTTTGAGTGCTTCACCAAATAACATGATGCATTTTGTTCGCACAGTTTCAATTATGCGTGCTTAAGGCGACTAAGACGTATTGCTGTGAAGAGGTTCGAAATTATGGAAAAATGTTATTCATCCAAAACATTGTTAAAAATGGCTGGTGGGAAGGAATGCATACCCCACACCTCCCCCTGGATCCGCTCCTGAACACACCTTTGAACTCCAAAGAAACATAGCAGCGGTGGCAAGCCGTTGGCGACTCTTACCCTGTCCACATGTCCAGTTCAAGCAGCTCCGAAAGCCCACGGGCTGTCTGCGTCACAATTGAAATTTTCATGTCGTAATCACTTACTTCAACAAATTGACTAAGAATCAAAAAATGGTTATGATGCCGCAAGCGTGTCGGTCATTAGAACCACTCAAACTCGACATGTGGACAGGGTAACTACGTCCGATTTGGTAACCCGGAAATTGAACCCTAAACCTCCCGCGCCGATAGCAAGTCTTCAGTTATTTAGTCAACCGACTAGTATATTTTTTTTGCCCTAATCAAATCAGCCATGAATTTGTTTCTGGACCTTTGCAAATAATGAAGTTGTCTTTCTGGACCGATCCTGATTATAGTTGAGTAGCCCTGCACTACAGCATGTAAATTTTCAAAATTTTTCCGGGGGAGCATGCCCCCGGACCTCCTAGAGCCTTTTCTGTGTCTCAATCAGCTTCAAATTAGTTCTGCCGAAACAAATACGCTTGAAAAAAATGTGGAAATTATGCCCCCCCCCAATCAAAATTTCTCGCTACGCCACTGCTTAAAGATGAGTCTGATCGTTGCTCATTAGGGCCTCATTGATCAAATAGCCTAGGGCCTCTCATTGTCTAAATCCGGCCCTGCTTACACCCTTTATAACAACTATAGTAACACGAAACCATGAATACTAACTCGATACGAGCTAACAGATAGGCGTCCTGCCATACAGATCTTACTCAATTAGCTGCAATACTACAACTATAAATCGCATTATATCGATACATGAAAAATACTATTATAGTCACACTAGTCAAACCCCCATCATTCTGAAATTAAGTTATTCCTAATTAATGAAGCATGAAAAAACGGTAAAAATTTATGAAGGCATAGATAGTGGCATGGCATACACATCAAAACTAGACCTACCTACATCTCTAATTAAATGAAAATGCCTCATGAATCGCGAAGTCCAGATTTCTGAGAACCTAAATATTGAAAGTGGATATTTTTGCCACACCATTATTTTTATGGTTGATATGTTCCACGAAATTAAATCTTTAAAAACATTGAAATGGACCAATGGTGTATACCAAAATAGAGTTATGGAATGGCATATATAATATATATGCAGTTTGTGCACTATTGGATTGGTCCTGCATTTTTCTTTTGGCTTCATACATACGCCTTGTAGAAGTCTATTTGGAATTTACGTCATGGCACATATGTGTTCCGTTGGCCCTTAAAGGGTCAACTAAGTATTACATATCGAAGAACTCTATCAACACTTTGACCAGACAATAAACATCAGTCTATGACAACGCAGAAAAATCTAATTTACCTTATCAATAGACTATTGGGAGACTTTTGGGAGTCACAGACCTCCAGTTCGCCATAAAATAGACCGTTAGGAACGTATAGATAAGAGCACGCTGATATTGAAAGTGCGAACTTGCAATCCTGAAAATACCGTTATGTGCTTAGCATCAAAAACTAGAACCAGCAAAATATTAAATGCAGCTAGTTATCTTGCAGGTTTCGTGGGTAAATTCCCTCAGCGTGATTTCCAGTAGTGTATTCAGCGGGGGATTGTTTTATGCCATGCTTCCTCCCCTTTTGCCTCTCTTAATTGGATTTTCACAAAGTCCAGAAGGAACGGCAGTTGAAGATTAAGCAACTGCTGGAGCATGTGGTCGTGCCCCCTCCCCTTTGAAACTTCTCGCTATGCCACTGTCAGTATGGTACAGATAGCCGGAAACTCCTAAGCTAGTTCGTACTAGCGCTTGATCTCTTTCTTGTAACAAGATAGGTAAATAACATGCAATTAAGCTCAACTGTTTCATTCTAACCTTTCTTTACTTAAAGCCCAATTATAGTTTTGGCGAAGGCGGGATAACATGAATCTTATGTCCCCAAATCACAAACTGGGACGCAATCAGGAAGACTAAAGGAGCAGATGCCCTACTTTAGCTGACAACCAATATTTTGCAGAATACACGCTGGATTACCGCGAGGCATCAACAACTGCCACTACATTCACATTTTTCTTAGTCAAATCATACAATTTTACATTGTTTGGCGTAACGCCAGCGCAGGAGTTGGAGAAAAGTAATTGTAACTTCCACTACAGTTGAATTGACTAGGATATTTGTTGGACGGTGGACTTTTTTATTCGGCTTCAAACTGTCTCTTATGCGGTGAACGCTGAACGTCGATATGGAAACTGTGAATAGTCGACCAAGTTGTAAATTATCGGTTGATCCAGTTAGGAGTCGACTTTTAAGTTTTCTTTATCGATGCAGACACACCTAAAAAGATCTAAAAATGGTTCCTGAACTTCCCTTACACATGGCCATTGGCCAAACTTATTTTTACCATATTTGGAGTTGCAAGACATTGCGGTGTTCCCTCTGAAGTTTTTTTTGGCTTGAATGCCGCCGCTTCTACTAAAGTTATCTGCATCCGGTTCCAGTTTCCGGCTGTCGGAAACCTTTGTCGGCGAATTCACTTCATCTTCCAACTTCCGATTCCACATTCTTGGGAAACATGAAAGAAATAAAAACGTTTTAATAAAAAAGCTTCGATATATAAAAAGCTAGGTGATTCTGTGGGTAAGTTTAATTTCACAATGATAATGACTTGAATCCAGCTAGCTTGGACGGGTGTTTTTGGTCATTGATATAAGATAAAAATATGTGATGTTTAAACCAAATATTCTCACAGGAAAGGCAGTAATTGTAGAAAGGCAGTAATTTTTAGCACGGGAAATTTATTTTCCCAAAAGGCAGCGAAAAAATAGCGAAGAACGAGGTTTCCATAGCACTTTATTGCAGTGATAAATTGTAAAGAAATTATTTCATAAACTATGCTAATCATAATAATGGACTATGGCTTTTAGAAAATATTTTGATAACGTTCCGATAAAATGTTTAAAATAATTTTTAGCACGGGAAATTTATTTTCCTAACAAGCAGCGAAAAAATAGCGAAGAACGAGGTTTCCATAACAATTTATTGCAGTGATAAATTGTGAAAAAATAATTTTTAATTATTAAAAAAAATTAATTATTGATCATTGTTAAAAAAATTATTACAATTATTAAAAAAATTATTTCATTAACTATGCTAATCATAATAATGGACTATGGCTTTTAGAAAATATATTGATAACGTTCCGATAAAATGTCTACAAAAAGAAAAGATAAGCCTGATAAGCCTATGTTTCCATGTGGTATGTGTCAGTTGGAATGCAATACATCTTGTATTCTATGTGAAACATGTAATTCATGGTACCATCAAAATTGTGTCTCCGCCTCCCAACCTACGTGGGATCAATGGAAACTATTAAATGATATCTCGTTCGTTTGTTCTGCTTGCTACCAAAACAGCGACAAAGAATTCGACTTCTTTAAAAGTGCCTCAAGATTGAATCAGGTAAAACAGTTTTAATTGTATTTTCATACATGAAACGAGCTTGAATACTTGAAGCGCATAATAATTTATGAGCGATGATGCGTGGCGATGTACTGCATGAAAATTCAAATTATTCGTGAGCGCGCTTAATTTTAGGACTGATTAAAATACATTTTTTTCAAATGTGTTGGCGCTAGCTTCCTCTTCAATTGAGTGTAAACACAAATTTAGCGAATTCTATTTGGGTGAAAACTACGAAATATACTATTTTTTCGAGCCATCTAACGGCGAAAAATTTTTACATCTTTTCGGATAACAATGCCAGATGGTTAAGTAAAAGGCAACTACCAATCGCCTGATAATATTTGCAATTCGTTTGGTTATAACACCTTTGTGGAAATAGTCTAGTTAAAGAGCTGCAGATCTTTAATAGTAAAAACAAAAACTATGCACGGTCGTTATTAAAAAACTCTAAATTGCGTCCGCAATAATTCTGAAGGAGAGCAATTATTCTGATACTTCTCTATAATAATGCGCTGAACGAAGTGTGCTTGCCATAGCATTGTAGCACAGTTCTTTTCAGACCTTTCAAAAGTTTATCACATATAAAACGAAAAAAAGCGCTCCTAAAAGTAAGATATTTTGGGGGTATGGTTCATCGAAAAAATTTTGATAAAATTGAATTATTAGTGGCGATTTTAATACATTTCGAACAACTCTGAAGGCAATGTTTGAGTAATATTTTTTCGCCCCAATTTCGACTGTTTGAAGACAATGCATTTTTATATAGGCTAATATTCTATATAGGAGTAGCCCACGTGAGCATAATTGTACACCAAGTAGGCGCATTATGAAAACGGTTCGAATTCTTCAAAAAATAAATTCGCACTTTAGAGCTTTCCGGCATATCTTCGGAGATAACGCCCGACTAAAGTTTGTTAAGTTAGTATCATTTTATTCTATCGTGGTGGGAAACTCTTAACACAAGCGTGAAGATTTGTGAACACAGGAACCATCCGTTAAAATTAATATAGTTGTGCACTTTTTACGCGAAATTAAAGGGAAAGCACGTGGCTCTTCTTGCCCCTCTGCGGACTCCCATCGTTTCACCTTTGCTAAACGTTGGCAGTACTACAAAGAAATCTAGTCGATGCTATCAAGCTTATTTCATACTGATGTAATTATAAGTATCGTTAAACATGATATAAACAAGGTTGCCATATCGTGCTTATTTCTAAGATTTGGGCTTATATTCAAGAACAATGTCTTGCAAAACATAAATGCACTTATGTGCAAAAATGTACTTATTTTCAATTGCCGTATTAGTTTTTTTAGAAAATGGGTTAATAAATCTAGGATTTGCATACTTTGTTTTGGCTTTTTGATCAATAAATAGATATCACAAATAGAATTCTATTTGAATAAGCTCGCAGCTGATGATTGTCGTACGTGGTGGCGGCATTAAACACCGTGTAGTGCTTTTGCAATTTTAGCAATGTATGCTCTGGTTATTTTAATTATTGAGCTCTGTATTAAGATACAGACATCAGTCAATTTGTATACATATTACGCGTATAAAAATACTCAATTTCTGTTAACTTGAGAACCGTTATTTTAAAGTTTTTTCAATGTGTTAATCGCTAGCCGAGATTCATACCAAGTGACAGAAATAAGATTCTTCTAAAACAAAATTGTCATCGCACTTTGTCATCACGTCATCGCATGTCTATTTACGTCATCATAATTTCATCGCAAAGCAGCGTGTTTATTACTTGGTGTAGGCAGATGGTAACCCTGCGTATAAATAAGATATTAGTTCAAAAATAAATGAGCTTGTAATCGAATTGCTTTGGTAAATGCAAGAGCTGTAATGCTGAAACTGTAACATCTGTAATTGCCGCCAATACTGAGCACTAGCAGCTCGTGCTGTGATGCTTGTTTTCAAATTATCACACTACAGTTATTCATTGAGAAACGCGCATTGAAAAGCAATTACGAACGTATAATTAGAAATCCATTCCGTTAAGCCATTGGCTTTTAATTAGTCTATACCAAATGCTGTAAAATTTGTATTATGAACAATTTACCGTTGCATACAGAACAAGAGTTGCATATCAAATTATTTATCTTGCCCATCACGAGAAAGCGATCAAAGCGCTATAACGAGCTCGCTTAGGAGTTGCCGGCCATCTGTCTAACACGCCAATGTGGGGGAATCCCGCTAAGTGCTTTTCTCAACGGCACAACAAGTAAACTTGCCGGCTTGTTCTTCACACAGCGGGGAACCTGCTTGAGTGTCATCGAGCTTACACTTGTCACAACGAGAGGAAGCTTATCATACAATTTCTTTAAATTCGTCTTCGTTCTTGAAGAATTGGGCAAATATTGTAGTGCACTTATTTAGACTATAGGACAAATTTTACCTGCTTAATGGAAACGTTTTACGTTTTAACAGTAAAACGCTTATCGCTTTATGGCAGTGATTGTCGTGCAGTCAGTTCTTATCACTAGGGAGGAACTGCAAAAAAACATTTAAGATCATAGCGGTGGAATAAACTTTAAAATGTCAACACAAATTTTCTGATTAAATTTAAAAGCTGCTGGCATTTCGGGTTATAATTTTTATATAGGCTCATATTCTATGTAGGAGTAGCCCACGTGAGCATAATTGTACACCAAGTAGGCGCATTATGAAAACGGTTCGAATTTTCCAAAAAATGAACTTTCAGTTATGTAATCAAATATGAAAAGAAGTTTTCGGTTATTTCCAAACAAAACAACACCAAAATGCGACTGTTGTGAACAAAATCAGAGAAATTGAAGGATTAGAGGTGAAAAAGGGATATACGTTATTCATAAAATTTGTGATATGCGTTCCTAATACCGATAATAACAGAAATTAATGTTGTTACAGGCTGCAAACATGGAAGAGAAGGTGTTGAAACAAATTGCCATTAGAGAGAAGAAATTAATCGGAAATTTTAAAACGAGCGAACCACGAAAACAGATCAGTAAACGATTAAGAACTCACCAGTATTCCGATTCTATATCAAAGAAATATTCAAATATAACACACAAAGCTGCAGTCGAAACTACTGGTGATGGTAGCTGCCTCTTCAACGCCACTTCCATTGCTCTCTGCGGAGATGAAAGCCTGGCAACAACACTTAAAGTACTATGCGGTATTAAGATGGTGAACAACCAGTCCATCTATATCAACCATTCACTGGCACGGGGTTTTGAATTGGTTAGTCCCGACTACTGGGACAGCTGCAGGGATTGTTTCAAAAACGGAGGGTTTTCATCTGCCTGGACAATCCTTGCACTATCCCAGGTGATTGAAAGAAGAATCATATCAGTTTATCCAGCGTGCAATGGCCCAGACGATATGACAAAAGAAATTTTAAGCTGCTCAATATCGGCGAGAAGTTTCTCCAATGACGACCCTATTTACATTATGTGGACGAGGATGGGTCCTACCTCCCAAAAATGTTGGACCCCCAATCACTTCGTACCTCTTGTGAATAATGAATCAGTTGATAATCGAAACCAAGACGATATCTGCTACACCATTTCAGAGTCGGACTCCTCAGAGAGTACTGCAGGCTACTTTAAGAGCACTTTATCACCAATCAGGGGAAACAACCAACAAGTCATTATAGATGATGGGGACCAATGTAGTTTCAGCTTCCCCACGACATCCTACCACAATAAGGTCACTTCCACTCCTGAGAAATACAAAAGAACGGACATTAGTAACATCAAGAAAAAAGAACCCAACTACGCTCAAATGCACATGGAAGAAGACGAAATAGAAAACATTTTCCCCGAAAAAATGAAAATGGAGAACGATAAAAAATTACCATTGAGAAAAAGAAAACCAAAACGAGAATCAGAACTCATTGCTAGTAAACGATCCTTTCAGGAAAACGTGTTTGCAGATGAAGCTATTCTAACATCAGATTTGGATGAAAGTGATGTAATTGAATTTACCACGAGCATAAAAAAAGCAAAACTTCATTACCAGACAGTAGTGGAAGCAAAGAAACCCGAAAACGCAATTTTTTCCTATATAGATGATAAAATTCCTAAACTAAACCGGCCTACAAAGATTCCGTCACTTGCGCAAGAATCGAAAGAAATCGCAACCGCTTTAACATCTTTTTCAAGTAGCAGTGATTTTGTTGATGACATTGAAATCCAGCTAGATAAGTTGTTAAAAGAAGCAAAGAAATCGAAAACATCTCTTTCAAGAAGCAGTGATTTTGTTGATGACATTGACATAAAACAAGATGAATTGTTAAACTTTATAAAACCAAAAAAATCAAGCATCAACCCCCAAAATGATGAATACCCTCCGAATGACTCTATGACAAGCGAACCATATGATGACGAGACTTACATGAAACATGATTTAAAACAAAACTCTTTGCCGTTTGGCGAATTTCTAACCACCAATCAGGTGATTGTTCTTTTGCTTAAAAGTGGCAAAAGCATTCTAGACACAATACCCAAAGGAAAGAAAGAAAATGTATACTATGTAGTTGATAACAGCAACAATTACGAAAGGGGTAAACAAAAAATTTGCAAACGCTTTTACGATGATTGTGGTGCGTGGACATGCAACACAACGTCATCAACTGTATACCTTGAAACAGACAAAGAAGTTTATAAAGAAATTCATCTTATTGATGGTTTGTACTGCAAAAGAAAAACACGTGAAAAATGTTACTTACCTCTTGATCCTCAACCAGATGCAAAGAAGATTGTAGTTGTGAGCAAATATTATTCAAAATTGAAAGTCGACACTCAGTACCGGAGAAAAATTACCTGGATAAAATCTTTTTCCAGTGAATTTGAAAAACGTGCATTTGTTGAATATACTGGAAAGTTCCCTCATCACTCCCCTCATGGTAATTCGAAACACAATAGAAATGTTTACATCCGCACAAGCGAAAAGACCATGGAATCTGTCAAAGACAAAGTTTTATTTGCAACAGGAAGAAAATTATATGATGCACTGCAAACCGATAACAATAATTTACTTGACAAGCCACGTGATCTTAGATTAATATACAACGCCAAAAGCAACCAAGCCAAAAAAAAACTCAATGACTTACACACCAAGCAGAGACTTACATATGGCAAAACTTATGGAGACGAAATATTACAAGTTATTAATATGGCACAAACGCACGAATTCGTTCAGAGAGTAAACCATGGTAAAAATTGTCCCACTTCAATAATTTTGTATGTTGCACAACAAATATTAGATATCAAAAGATTCTGTTGTTCCGGATCTACCGTTTTGGGAATCGATAAAACTTTTAACTTGGGAAAGGTATATGCTACAGTTATGGTATTCAAAAACCTCAGTGTGGTCAAATCCAGCACTGGTGAGCACCCTCTTTTTTTAGGCCCAATTTTGTTGCATTGTAATTCTAATTATGAAACTTTTTCCTTTTTTTTCATTCATTTGCGTGCAGTATTGGGTGATCACAAAAAATTGATTTTCGGAACCGACGACGAACAAGCTCTCCACAAAGCAGCTTTATCGGCTTTCCCTTCCAGCAAGCACGCACTGTGCACTTCTCATTTAAAGACAAATTTGAAACAGTATCTAATCAACAAAGTTGGCCTGGAAAAAAAAGCTAGAAAATTACTCAGCGAAAAAATTTTTTCCGTTCTTGATGCCACTGACGAAGTTTCTTTTGACCTTTTGTGCCGAAAAATTGTAAAGGAATGCGATATTGAATTTTCAGGATTAGCAAGTTATTTGAATAGTCGATTCTTTCCATTGTTAAAAGATAAGGTTTGGAAAGTTTCTTCCTTGGTCGGTACGGAATGGACCAATAACAATAGCGAGTCCATGAATCATGTTCTGAAATGCAAAACAGAGTGGAAACTAAAAAAACTGCCAGATCTTATCACGATTATTTTTGAATTGGTAACGTCTATGTACGTTGATGTGAACAAAGCTGTAGCATCTATTGGTCCATATGAACTAAGTCCTGCCTACAAACAGTTTGTCAGCAGTTTCGACGAATTTAAAGCAAAAACCGGTTCTGAGCAGGCAAAACACATCGAAAACTTCATGACATTCAAGCCAGTCACATCAAGATTGACCAACTATCAAAGCATTAGTACCAACTCCAATTTGATTACTCGAAGACCTGCTAAATCTGCTGGAAAAAAAATTGGACAAAGACGTCGATCTGCAGCAAACAGAGCACCCTCTAATGCAGGTTAAACACATCAATTTCTTGAATAAAAATTTGTAATGAAAACACAGCACAAAAAACAAGTTGAACAGTATTTTCACCCTAACCTGGGATCCTAAATTTCTTTCTCAGCTGCTCTTTTGATTACATATAAGCAATCTAGCACCACTTAACACTTCGTTGCTCCTGCTATTGTATCAAGTATACATTCTTGTTGCCATATTGAATTGTGAATCACATTTCATCCTGGTTGTATTCGTATTCAAAATTGGAAGTTTTGTATTCATTGTTATTGTCCATAAGAATGTTGGTGAAAACTGAATCACACTGACTGAGACGCTGAGACCTTTGATACATTGTGCATGCTTACCTTATTAGGATATTATCACGACTCAAATGACTTTGCCGATGTGATGTCATAACGAGATAAACCTGTACAATGGCTTGTAGGTATCAGCGTCTCAGCTAGTGTGATCGCTCATTTAAGATCTTAAACGCCAGTTTTGAATTTGACGTACTTTTTAACACCTTCAATGAAAAAATAATGCTACCCTTCAATTTTCGTTTAATATAGCCTATTGGTATGTGGGATGATATTAGCTATCAAAACCAAATGGATTTGCACAGTATGTGTTGTGTGCTACTAGAAAAACTTTCATGTGATTTTTATTATGCAATGTGTATTTTGTACAGAAATACTCACTGTTTACTACATAATAATTTTTTCAAGCACATACGCCAGTAGTTGTCAACTAATTAAGGTTAGTTTTTGGCCCCCTTCTAGAGACTCTAAAAACCAATGGTCCTCTCCTCCACAATACCATTTTCTTTCAGCGCATCATTTGCAATGGCTACATCAGTCTGATGGATTTTAAGTGCTTCCTAATTATTGTTAAACAATATTGCACTGGAAAACCGATGGCTCATATCCTAATTGCTTCCAGTTGAGAGTTGCTGGACTAGCATACTGATTAATGATGTTGTTATGACCTAATGCAAAACCTTATTAAAGCTTTTTTTTTCGTTCCTAATTTTTGTGAAGCATAAGACTAAAAAGAACGTGTATATATTATCTTTTTACAACAATGTTTTTTGTGCTCGATATTGCTTCATAATCGCATTGTATTGTTTTAGCTTGCTTTGATATATTCACTTCTTTCTAAAACTAATAATTGTCAATTTCCAGCCAACAAAGTCAGTCAGTAGTTGCTATATATCACAGCATTTATTGTGCTAATGTTTCAAATTGTGCAAAAAAGGATATATACTGATTAATGATGTTGCTATGACCTAAAGCTAAACTGTATCCAAGCTGCCTTTTTGCATTCACCAGTCCAATGTCTGAATATGTTAAGTGTTAACTGTTTTATTACTTCGTTCCTAATTTTTGTGAAGCATAAGACTAAAAAGAACATATATTATCTTTTTACAACAATGTTTTTTGTGTTTGATATTGCTTCATAAGCACATTGTGTTGTTTTAGCTTGTTTTGATGCATTCACTTCTTTCTACAACTTGTAATTATATACTGCGTTACCAGCCAAAGAAGTCAGTAGTTGCCAGTGCCAACGAGGGCAAATTGTCACTAATTTCTGAATTTGCAACTGTGGAAACACGCTTTAAATTTTCACATTGTAATCTTGCTATTACACTTTTTAAGTTTTAACCTGCAACCAAAACATAATTCTTTCAAGGATTGCAACCACAATTTGATACATTAAAATTGCTTAATCTGTCAATTGCCTACAACTGAACTTATTAGCTATTATAATTTGCAACTTCAACTATGTGTAACAACAAACCATTTTCTAACCACAACAATACCTACTTTGGCAAGTAAGGGGTTGTAATACACAAGCAAGAACCGGTATTCAGGTATTCGTTTGTTTGCTTGCTAAACTTCTTTATAGAGGTTATTTTGTCATTAAATGGGGTACCAGTACACTGGTACAGCGATTAAGGAAAAAGCTTACAAATAAATCCCCAATGTAACGTATTTGAGTTTAAGGATGTGATCCTGTGATAATAAATGTTTTACAACTGTTTTACATGCTTCTGCAATCTGATACTGCATTATACTGTTATAGGGCGATCACACTGTCACAAAACAGCAAACTATTGCAGGGTAATTAATGTGGCATACATGTAAACATAAAATGAAAAAAAAACATACCGGTACCACAAGTACTTTGCTATTTTGATGATATCAACACATATCCAATCAAAGCTAAAAAAACATTAACAGTTACAGTACAGCTGGGCTATTGCAATACAATGATCAAATTCTGATTCTTAGAAAACCACATCCAGGACATCTGAAAAATGTACCGGTAATGATATGTATCACTTACCACTTTGAGTTTTACACTAATCAAAATTATCTGCAATAAACCTTTAGTGGGTAAAATTAAAAAAAAAAGCCTCAGACACAGCTCGATGAAGAGTTTGATAAAATTTTAAAAAGATAAAATTAATATAATGTACCCAGTACCTGTGTAATACTAAACGAGAAAAATTAAACGCAATTTTCTTTTTTTTAGATACTGTTTACAAAAATACAAAGAGATAAGTGCCATTACTTCCTGGTCTTCAATACTGACAATCTAACTAAGAAACTTTTAAACATTTAAATAATATTTTGTTTGGATTTGTCATATACATACTCAGCATTATTTATGATAAAGGTCGCTTAATTCAGTAACTGAGTTTAAGATTTGTCAATATTGAACTTTGTAAAAAGAAGATTGCATTCAATTTTTGTCGTTTAATATTACTTGATAACTTCCCTTTTACTTGAATGTAATCTGTATATTGACTTCAGTCCATTCAGCCAAATCGTCCAGGCCTATGCACTATGTACTCTGATACCTGGGTACTGGCCTAATCCAACCTCTCTGAATCTTAACTAGGGTCAACCTTATTGTAAACCACCGTAAATTCTTTTTTCTTGCTTTGCTTTACATTCACTGCAGTGCTTCAGTGCTCTAAATAAATAGCCTACCTGTAAATCAGTGAGCTCTGCGTTCTCTACCAGATTGGACATCGCTATTTGGGACATCGCGGACATCGCAATTTGGGACATCGCGGACATCGTTGACATCGCGGACATCGCAATTTGGGACATCGCGGACATCGTTGACATCGCGGACATCGTTGACATCGCGGACATCGTTGACATCGCGGACATCGTTGACATCGCAGACATCGCGGACATCGCAGACATCGCGGACATCGCGGACATCGTTGACATCGCGGACATCGTTGACATCGCGGACATGTACTATTTAGTAACACCGTAGGAGAATACCAGTAAACATGCAACAAAAAAAAACAACAAACAAACATTGTCACTACTTCGCTCAGCATTAGTCAACTGGATCAGTCTTGCCATCTCTGGCACTAAGAAATTTGTATTCAGTTACTCACACTGCACTGTGCACAGAAGCAACTGATAGACTAGGCTACTACATCACTAGGCAGTTGGAGTAGGGTAGGCCTACAGTACGGTATTTCTTTTACCAGCATAGTCCAAAGTCTACGGTAGGCTACACCAGTACAGAGTAGACTGCATGAACTGTGGAGGCCTATTCTCTGCAGTGTATCAACGCTAGAATTAAAGAACATGTTAATTTAAGGTGCCCCCAGTCTATTTCTATCTCAGATGTACAGAATTACTACAGTAGAGGTAAATGAACTGGCCTTCCAGTATGTACTGATACCTTGTGGGGCTTGTTTGAATTAAGCCGTGGTTTAGGGTTAGGATTTGAGGTTAGACCTTATACCCTACTAATAACTCACTAGCGCCCCTAGCGATCATTGTGCTTGTGATATATCTGCCTGTTATTTGATGCGGCTTAATTCAAACAAACTGCGGTACTTTCTTTACTGTCTGTTGCTAACAGTGTAAAAAAAATTGACTATTTTAGCAATAAAAATTTTTTGTTCTTTACTGGTACCGCGTAGAGTACGGTATCTTATTCTCTTCATTCTTACCCTGTTACTAGGTCACAGTCTGACAGTGTTACTCACTGGTTTGTCATTTCTAGACTAGCCTAGTTCAGTTTGTAGCATTCAAAGGACCAACCTAGTTCGCTCACCATTCATGAATCTAGCCCATATTGAAATCCACAGGCAGCCTACCAACAGGCCTAGCCGACTCACAGTCCTATAACAGCCTGGTGGTCTAGCAGCAGTTTCTCTATACTGGTAGGCTAACTGGTTAGGTACCGTACTCCAGCTTCCTTCCAAATTCTATTTCTAACTTCTGAAATTTTCCGGTTGGTGTTGCCATTTACAAATATTTTTGTTTATGATAGAAAATATGCACTGAGTCTACCAAGCAGTGATGGGCACGATAAACCTTTCTGTTCTAAAGCGATAACGATAATTTCAAAACATTGGCGATAACGATAATCGATAAATCTCAATTTTTTAAAGCGAAATCGGTAATCGATAAATCATCGCCGATGAATTTTTTCGATAAATGTTGCGGTAAATTTTCAATGTGCTTAACCAAGTTTTTTTTTTGTAAGCCTAAGCCAAATTGCAAAAATATTTTTCTAAAATTTTCAGGAAAAGAGAGCAGTTTACGAACTCTGCCGTGGCATTAAATAAAACAAAGAGACCATTTTTGCATCGCAAACAGACTTTATGGCACCCTGTATTTTCCCATAGCGCTAACTCACTACTTTTGAACGCTGTGTTCACAAAGAATCGTTTATCGCCATAATCTAGCGGCGATAACGAAATATATTACAAAAGCGATATCGCTAATCGATAAATCAAAACTATTTGAAGCGATAACGATAATCGGTAATAAATTATCGCCGATAACCATCGCCGATAAATTATCTCGATAAATGCCCATCTCTGCTACCAAGTAGGCATAATAATAATATTAATAATAAAAATACAGACAAGGCTTAAACTGAAAAGCAAAACAAAATATTTAAGAAAAAAAAAACTTGTGGCGACTACATGCTCGTTGGACGTTGCTGGACGTCGTGCAATCTATTTCCCATACGAAATCTGGCTGTTTCTCAACATGCTCCATCGATAGTGCAATTTTTTATCTTTCTCCAATCTTTTCCCAAGTTTTGTTATTTTGTTTATCATCTCCTCCTCCGTCCTGGAACAGGCAGGTTTTTCCGAAGTAGAAGGTGTGATTTCCAGCAATCCAACGTGGCAATGCTTGTATTTTGTTTTTTTTGCATTCATTTAAATTCGCGTGCTTGCTCGAAATAAACATTCGCTCTCTTCTGGCTCTCACATCGCTGTGTTACCTTTGAGATCGAGACGCGCTCAATCTAAAACAAATCCGAATTCCAACATTGGTGCCCCGAGTGACATAAAACATCTACGTGAAGAATAAGATTTTTTTTTTGCACTCATTTAAATTCGCGTGCTTGCTCGAAATAAACATGCGCTCTCTTCTGGCTCTCACATCGCTGTGTTACCTTTGAGATCGAGACGCGCTCAATCTAAAACAAACCCGAACTCCAACAAACTAAAGAAAAGAGAAGTAGGCCTATATTAAAAAAAAATATATATATCTATCGCACACAGGCATGCCTTATCAGCCAGTGTCTTTTCTAAGGTAGGCGTAGGCATATTATTTTTAAAAGTGGAAAAAACAAAACTTCAACTTATCTAAAAAACCCAAGTAGGTTTATACAATTTTTCCGCCACGCTTCAACCCAACACAAACACAATAACAAACTATGATAAAACCACACGAAAATCTGCAATGACCCAAATCATTTTACTGCTTAATATGGCACGGTTAAGGCGCGATCACAGTTACACCGACAGAGAGCTTTTCAGTTTGTTGTTATTATTGCATCACATATGTTGCATGATGACGTTACAATGTATTGCTTTTGGTCGCATATTTATCATCCTATCACGAGAATCAATCAATCAAGTTTGATTATTTGCCAGGTAGAATACAAAATGCAACACTTAGGCTACATTAAGTAATAGCCTTCACCATGACTGGGAGACAACGAAATGACGATACGGTCTCCCAGTCAACTGCCACTCTAGGAAGCATGTATGGGCTACACTTTGTTTTGACTATAGCATGAGAAATGAATAGGCTTAAACTAAAAAAGAAAACAAAAAACAAAGCAATAAAAATAAGCCTACGCACTCAAAATGCGCCAAATTTTCTTTTGCTATTAGAATTAAGTTTAATATTTTTCCTTTTTTTTTTTTGCAAAGCACTCATCATATGCAGACTTGGGATGTATTTGTATTTTTGAAATATAAATACGTAGGCCTATTTGAAATATAAAATAGGCCTACTGTATTTTGTATTGGTATTAATACATTTAATTTGTTGTATTTTGTATTTAAATGCTTTTTATGACAAGTAGGTTATTTGTATTTTAAATACATTTAATACCTACGGGGTGCACACAAGGGTCGTTGAGAAAAAATCCGAGCCCTGGGGCAGAGATATGATTTGCCCCCCCCCCCCCAACTCACCGGTACCAAAATTTAATTCTCTAAAAAAAAAGGTCTTGACATCGCGAAGACGAAATTTCTCCAAAATTTTTTCGAGTGTCTCTAAAAAAAAGGTCTTAACATAGCGAAGACGTAATTTCTCCAACATTTCTTCGCGTGTGTCCCTAAAGAAAAACGTTTTATAAGAATGGGGCCCCTCAAAACCTAAACATGTAACGCGCCCCTCAAAACATGACGGACTCCAGTACTTTGTTTGTACCCCACTTGCTCAGTGGTAGGATTCAATTTTTTTATAAGGCGGTTCTGTCACAAAAGTTTTTTTTTCACCCGGTTCCGTTTCAACCATTGGTACAAGTTTAAACGGCATTGCTGGCCGGTGCGCTAATCAAATAAAATTTCATGAGACGGTTCTGTAGAACCGGTGCGAACCGGCTGAATTCCACCACTGCCCTTGCCCCCTCTTACCAGCCCTGGGTGCACACTGCGCATTCGAGCAATTTTATTGTTTATTTTACTTTCATTTTTTCTCCATGATAAAAATACGATAATACAATGTGTAGCGTCGTTTAAGTTATTATTTGCAGTGATGTAAGCGCATACAAAAATTTTCGACGCCGTCAGGGTAAAAGTGACGGCGTCGAAAATATTAATAGCTCAGATGCCCGAGTGGTACTGTCTAGAGCGTCTGTCTCTTGAGCTGTAGACTCGGGTTTGATTCCGAGTTGGGTCAAACCAATGACTTTAAAATTGGTATTCACAGCTTCCCTGCTTAACGCTCAGCATTAAAGGGACAGTGTGGAGAACAAGCCGGCAAGTTTACTTGTTGTGCCCATGGGAAAGGCACTTAGTGGGATTCCCCCATCTTGGTGTGGTAAACAGATGGCTGGCAACTCCTAAGCGAGCTCGTATAGCGCTCTGATCGCTTTCTCGTGATAGGAGGATAAATATGCAACTAAAAAAAAAAAAAGTAAACGTTCCAAAAACTTTGCGCCGTAAGCGTCAACGTAACTATTCAAAAAGTTGGCGGCGTAAGCGTAAACTCTAGCGTAGACTTATGTTAGCTTAGCGTCCAAACTTCCTGAACAGTAGAAACAGAAACAAACAATTTTATTTCAAACTTCCCCGCAGGAAAACCAGCATTTCAAAATGCTGGTCAGACATTTTACTACGCTTTGGCTTTAAAACATCTTTTCCCATGGAAAACAATCTTTTCACCATTTTAATTCTGGAGTTTGTTACAGTACAACAAAGGGTACTTACCTTGTAGTTTTACAGTAGGCAATGTAACCTAAGCAAATAGAAGTCCATAGATTAACGTTAAAATTGTTATGTCAATGGAAGTCGCTTCAACGACACTTCTAGAGGATTACAAAAAACTAACATCGCAGGCAAATTTACTTTATCAACGTTATTCTATCGGCTTTTCTTTCTCTGCGTTTCCTCCAGCTTCAAAAACAGGTATCATTTTGTCTTTTATCTAAGATCGATTGCAATTACAACCTGTAAATACCTAATTTCCAGGAAACTAGCTTTCCTTAAACTCTCTTCTTTATCTCCTGTAGCCAAGGGTGGAAACTCAAACCTAAACCCAAACCTGAAAACCCGGTTTTAAAGGAAATTTTGGAAACCCAAACTGAAACTGACACCTACTTCGCCAAAATTTTGAAAACCTAAACTTGAACCAAAACCGTTTTTTCTTGAAACATCAAAACCGAAACTGAAACTAAAACCTGTTCAAAATTTTCTAAGATTTTAGGTTCTAAAAATTGTCATCACCATCCTTACCAGCTCAGATCCTTTAACGCTGAGCGTCGAATAGAGAAGCTGTGAATACTAATTTTTGAGTCTTTGGTTTCACCGGACTCGGAATTATACCCAAGTCGACAACTTCTGAAGCAATCGCTCTCCTCACTCGGCCATCTGAGCTGTTACTTATCATCGTAATAAAACAAAAACGCCAAAAAATAGAGGATTTAAACAATTCGTATTCACAGTAAAATAACTTTCTTGGATCAAACTTAAACCGAAACTGAAACCCAGAAACCGAAGCTACGCGTCAGCAAAACTAAAACCGAAACTGGAACCGATTTTTCAACAGCCGTGAAACCAAACCAAAACTGAAACCTGACATCTCGGTTTCAACACACCGAAACTGAAACTGACACCCTAACGCCAAGTAGTCAGGTTTCCACCTTTGCCTGTAGCCTACTGAATCACTGTAGCTTTTAGTTGATTGAACTAAAGATAGTTTGATTTGTCTTTTTGTTACGTAACAGACAAACGACGACAAACAGTATTTCGAAACGTTTTACGAACTGCAAACAACAGATGAGGAGTCAAAAAGTCTACGTTTACGCCATACCCTAAAAACAACCAAAATGTAAACGGCGTACTCTCTTCCGTAAACTATCCAAAAAAATGATGGCGTAAGCGTCAGCGTAAACCGAAACTTTACGCCGTACGTTTACGGCGCATAAATGCGGCGTAAACCTACATCTCTGATTATTTGTAAAACCGCATTTAGCATTTGGTTAGAATCGAATCATGTTCTAACTACAGTCAAACCCCGGTTTTCGAACGCTTCGGTTCTCGACCAAATCGGTTTTCGAACAATAAATTCGAATTCAGACTTCGAACATAAATTCGGATCACGACCAAACCAATAGGGATGTGCCTCAAGGAAAATTACTCGGACTCGCAGAGTAACGAGTATTCACGACATTACTCGGCCGAGTCCTAGTATCTACGAAGTACGACGTCAAAATTTGAACTCAAAATTAGGTGAAGAGCAAAAAAAAAAGGTCATCAAGTCCGTAGAAGTCCCAATTTCGACTCAAATTCGGTTAAAAAGCAAAAAAAAAAGGTCAAATCAATGGTTTAATACTCGGACTCGGCCGAGTAATGCCTTATTACTCGGCCGAGTACTTGGACTAGACTCGGCACATCCCTACAAAGCAAGCGAATGCAAACAGACTAATTGCCTGCTCCCATCGCTTTAACACGAGGTAAAGACCTCACACGACGACTATCACTTCGCACAGATGATTCATCACAATAGTTTTGCAATTCTTATGGAAGAGGATTTTTCTTCAAAAAAGTGATGTACTGTATAGAAGTGCTTTTGCTGCTCCACAGTAGGCTACAGTACTGTATTTTTTTTACTGTTTTATTATTAATTTCTGCACTAGTACTGTACAGTATCTTAACCATTAATGTTTTCGACGTTTTAAAAATGAAAGATACGAAATGTTTACTTTACAGTATGTTTTTCTTATCATCTTAGCTAGGAAATCCGTTATTAAAATAAAGCACAATCTATTTCTACCCATTTTTATTTATGGTATACATTATAAAGTACAGTTTATGGTGTAAAATACTCTTTACAAAAGCTTTTTCTAGACTTGGAACGCATTAAAATTAATTACATTAATTCTAATGGAAAAAATTGTTTCGGTTTTCGAACAAATCGCTTTTCGAACAGCCTTCTGGAACGGATTATGTTCGAAAACCGAGGTTTGACTGTAATGGCTTTACAACGCACGCGTGTATAACCAATGAACGCTACAAAGACGCGCAGCTTCAACTGAGTTGAAAACAACCCTTTCCTGTTTGTTTTTTATACTGACAATTTGGTTGCACTTTGCGCATAATTTACACGGCTTTTTGTATTTCCTGATTGCAAGCAAAGCCGAAGCTCTTTGAGTAGAGCAGTTGACTTTGGTCACTGAAAGGCGTACCATTGTAACCAGCGCCATGGCCTAGTGGTTAGAACGTTTGCCTTGGAAGCTGGTAGACTGGGTTCTATTCCCAGTCGGGTCAAACTAAAGGCTTTAAAAATGGTATCTGCTGTTACACTTGCTAAACGCTCAGCAATTAAGTAGTAGCGCGGAGGATGAAATGAACAGAGAATAAAAAAATGTCAGTGAATTCTTGACAAAATTTAGTCCCGGCGCTAAAGGACCTTTGTAGTTATAAAGCGCCATAAAACCATACAACATTTCATTTCATTGCATTTCAGAAAATGTAGTATAAGAATTTTACTGGTCAATTTTAAGGAAACCGAAGGAATCTTGGTTAAAGGTTACAGCACTTTTTACTGAAGAAAAATCGGAGTTGAGTGGAACCGCCACTCCCGCTCCAATACTATAGCGTGCCTGCGTGGCTACTGTCACCGCCCTTTAGCTTGCGGAACCTTACAGCTAGCCCAACAAAACGTGGCCATTGCCACACCCTTAGTTAAGTTGGGCCACTGATCTCTTTACCTACGTGGCCACTGCCACGCCCTTCGTGTATTTGAGCCACTGCTCTCAATTTCTCGAGATACCGGTACCTTAGCTAGAAGAGTTTCAGGATTCTTGGTCGTAACCGGAATAATTCTGCCGTCATTTGGCAAAACCCATTATCTCCACTATAACCAAAGTCTCGTCAGCCTTGCTACGCACAGCCAATCCAGGCTAAACTCATTCCAGACTGTAAAGACTCTGTTTTTGCATTGTTTTACCTGTACATCTCGACTTCATCTCTATTCTAGATTGTGCCCTATTTTTGGCACGCGACTGGCCCCAAACAACGATACCCAATGAAAGAACCTATAACCACTAACCCACAACCAAGTTACCGTTAGCCTAACTAGCCCACATCACTAGAAGCCCCCATGGTAACCCACTTCAATGCAAAAACAGAGTCTTTACAGTCTGGAATGAGTTTAGCCTGGATTGGCTGTGCGTAGCAAGGCTGACGAGACTTTGGTTATAGTCGAAACATTAATTTGTCCCTTGCAAATTTCCCATTATCTCCACTTTTGCACTTTTCGAGAAAATCAAGTTTTAGTTTTCAGGTTTTTTTAAGAATGTTCCTGATTGCAGATTTTTTTAATTTTTGGTTTAATAAAAGCGCTTGATCATAAAAGTTTAATGATAAAGTTAAATGCTTATAATTTTAATCAATGAATGTATAAACAGCGTATGAATCCTTGCGTTCGATTTTTATCCAAATTTACATTGAACCCAATTAGCTATTACGTCACCATTATTATTGTTGCGTATTGTTACGCACAATTTTTTCACTCGTTAGATGAAAATTTTTGAGAAATGCATTAAACTTTGTTTATGACGCAATAACAAAATTAACAATTACAAGTGGAGTTAACAGGTTTTGCCAGATAATTCTTAAAATTTTTGACAACTTTTTGTACAGAAGTGAGTTAATGGGTTTTGCCACCATAGATAACTCGAAATCGGTTGGGAGTACAAACTCAATATTTGCACACAAGAAGAACATTGGAGCAACGATTGAAAAAATGCAAAAAAACGAAATTTCAAAATTTTGGAGTTAATGGGTTTTGCCAAATGACGGCAGAATTGCTTTTAAGAAGGAAAATCTTTGTGGTAAGTGAGAATTGGTTATTAATTTATGCAATTCGTCTTTGAAATATTTATGCTTGATGTTTACATAGAAAACCGTTACCGTTGCCACGCCTACATCCGACTATCAAAACAGTACAATCAAGTGCATGATAAGATGTGTGACCCGTGTTTGATTCCACATGCGAGCAAGTTTCGTTACGCAATGATTGTTTTGAGAGAAACCATTTTGGCAATGCCTCGACTCTATTCGCCAAATTTTGTTGTTTTTCTAAGTGTAGGATACGCTTATGATTTTTTTTTTTTTTTGAAAAATATTTTAAAAGTATTTTTAAATGTATTTAAATTGTTTAAGTATTTTCACTTTGTATTCACCAGTTTATTTGTCAGAAAGTACTTTGTATTTGTATTTCATTACTTTATAGCCACTGTATTTTGTATTTGTATTTAAATACATTAGGAGAGTATTTTGTCCAAGTCTGATCATATGTCATATTTAATAATTAAATGCCTTTTAAATTTTTTCTTAAATTTGGCAAAACTAATATATTTTAATTTATTGGAAATATCAGACCATAAAAGACCAAAAAGAGGACCACGAACTGACAGTGACCTTAGAGCAAATTTAGAATTAGTTCTTGGTATATAATGATTATTTTCTACACATTTCCTAGTTGCATAAGAATGAATTTTGGAGTTTGGATAGACAATTATTAATCAACTCAAGGCCAGAGCGTTGATTCGTGCTGAATTTGTGCATGAGTTTGGCAACTTCAAACAAAAGTCTGTGCAACTTAAAAAGAGAAAGCGATCATAGCGCTATAACGAGCTCGCTTAGGAGTTGCCGGCCATCTATCACATCAAGATGGGGGGGATCCCGTTCAGTGCCCTTCCCAACGGCACAACAAATACACTTGCCGGCTTCAGTGGCTTGTTTTTTACATTGTCCCTTCAATGTTAAGAGTCAAACAGGTAAGCTGTGAATAACAATTTTAACGTCATTGGTTTGACCAGACTCGGAATCAAACACGAGTTCAGCTCCAGATAGGAGGAACGCTCAACAGCACTCGGCTATCTGAGAAAAGACTGCTCTGAGCTGTACAATAACACAAATAAGACATCTCCTTAGCATTGAGCCGTTTCAGTTGGTGTGATTGCAGTTAATGCACTTGAAGGTGCCATCATACTAAGATGCTGAGACCAAAGACTATGCTGAGACCTTTCAGACATTTTGCAGATTTATGCTTTTATGACATCATATCCGCACAAAGCTATTGAGACGTGACGTCATGAGAAAATAAATCTGCACAATGTCTCAGCGTACCAGTTTGTGTGATCGCAGCTTTATCTTTCTATGTCACTTCTGGACAAGACTTTTGTGAAAACTTTTTGCTTCTACAGCTTGATCTAAGCTTGCCTAAGTGCCTAAACTTTGTATACATAATTTACATATAGTATGGGGTACGTAGAACTAAAAACTGCATGGGACCATACACTATGGGACCGTATGGGCACCGCACGCTTTTATTTTATGGTCTCATACGGTTGCGCACGGCTCACACGGTCCCACACGGTTTTTGGTGCTACCGTATAGTACGGTAGGGTACATCGACCGGAGTCACCGCACATTCTTTTCCATTGAATTGAGACTAGCTAGTATACCGGTATATAGGGTAGACTATCTAATTTGTTGGACAGAATTATTGCCCAGTTAAGCAGGTAAATACATAGCTAGTGTACTGCAAGTACCGGTATTGAAATGGGACGGTTTAGTGGATTTTTAAGAAAGTTAAGTCCTCGAAAAAAGTCTTATGGTAAAGCTAGATCTGTTCCAAATTTAGAAATAGCAGTGGCAAATGAGGAAAGTTTTGCTCTGGAGAAAGGGTCTGCTACTCTAAAACTTGGAAAGGTTGGACTGAAATTTGATGATGGTACATGGCAAACCCAGGAGCTATCAGATGAAAATGAATACTTAAGATTAGAAAACGATCGCCTTGTTGAAGAGAATAACATGCTGACGTTAAAGTTAGCAATTCTTCTTGATATGCTTTCTGAAACCACAGCTGAAAGCCACATACTGGAAAAAGAAAGAGATGAAGCATTGAGAGCAGTTCAAAAAGCAAATAAACAAAAGTGAATCTACTAGTGGACTAGGGCTACGGGTATACCATATGCCCAACTTTTACACATGGAAGTCTAGATCTGAAATAGAATTGATATTGCATTTGACTGTTTGATTTTGGCATCTGTTTTTCTGACACATCTAAACATTATAGATTAACTGCTCATATTCAGATATACTAGCAGTGTATTTGCAATGCTTTTCCCCTCTGTAACTGTTCAATTTTGGCCCATGTGTTGTTCGTTTTATAGCCTATGGATTTAGGCCTCGGTAGTAGGTAGTGTTTGTTGCTGTGTTAGTGCCAGCCACTGTTCCCTCTAATGGTCTAAGATTTTAACTGGTGCGAAGTTGCCCAAATATGAAAATCGCTAGAAATATGCCCAAACATTTAAAAGGTGTTCAAGGTGTGAAATAATTTTTGTTAAAAATGAGAGTTTCTATGGTAAAACACTTTCACTTGACACAAAAAAGCTTATATGAACACTTTCAACTAATTTGCATTTAAATCATTATAGCAGTGTGCAAAAATTGAAAAATTTTGCCCAAATTTTTTCACTTTTCTCAAATTTCGCTTCTTAGAGGGAACACTGGTGCCAGCATAGACTGCCATAATCTACTGCAGTGCTTCAGTGCTTATAGTCTAAATTGCTCGTGAAACATTGTTTATTAGCATATTGTTGTAGATGAGATATGCATTGGTCTTGTTAAGAGAGTTGGGATTTATTATAAGGAAATTGGCTATTCTTACAGGTTGCCAGAACTTTCGTCACTTGCAACTTTTGTCACACTATACATCGACGAGTCCTGCGATGTATGCCGGTAGTTTGCTTTCGCATTTCAGTCATATTCTTGGGTCAAATTCGATCATTATGTGGAACCTTCGTCGCACTATTGCATGCATCGACATTCATTACGTGGAACTTTCGTCACACTATTGGATGTGTGGAAAAAGTGTGTTGGGGTGTAAGGGGAAGATGTGGGAAGTGTGGAGATGGGTGTAGGGAAGTGCGTTGGGGAGTAAGAGGGAGGTAAAGGGCAAAGTGTGGGGGAGGTACGGGGTACCCCAGCACAGCACTTCGTCCCACATCTCCCCTCACCTTTACCTAAACTCCAACACACTTTCCCACACCTCCCTCTACATTTCCCAACACCTCTCCCCACACCCTAACGTATTTCCCTACACCCATTCCCATATCTTCCCTTACACCCCAACACACTTTCCCACACCATTTTCCACACTTCCTCCAACACCCCTGACCTCTCCCCACATGCCACATCTCACCCCATACTCTCCCACACCTCCCCATCTCCCCCTCTATTTTCCACCTCGTCTTCCTACATCGGAATGCTCGAAATAAAAAACAAAACACCCGGGAATCCAGTTGGCGTCGACGAAGTATGGTGTGACAAAAGTTCCACGTGACGAAAGTTCCATGTGACGAAAGTTCTGGCAACCTTCTACAGGCCCCTAACATTTGTCTCTTTGATTTATTTTATTACTTTGTCATGGTCTGGTATTACCGGGTAGAGCGTGAAGGGATAATAAAATGAACCAAAGAGACAAATGTTACGGTCACATGACCTTAGCCTCTGCCTTTATGTAAAGCAATATGACTTTATCAGCATTTTATGCTTTTCGAGGTAATACATTTATGAAGGCGTATAACTTCATCTCAAACTGCTGTATAGGGCCATATTAATAGTATCGGTCGTATTCCTTTACCAGGATTGTATGAACTAACTTATATTGACATGATTTTGATGAAGCGCAATGCTCCCTCTGAGGTTCAAACTTTGAGAAAAATGAGGGAAAATTTTGCAGTTTTTCAGCGCACTGACTGGCGGCTGGAATAGTCATTTTTGGCTAACTTTAAACAAAAATTTTCAATATTTTTGGTGCAAAACAAAAGTTTTGTACCTTGGAAACTCAACTTTGAGGCAAAAATTGGACCAAACTGTCTTTAAATCCCCTAAATTGCCAGGCAAATTTTTTATTAAAATGTGTACTTGGCATTGTCTATTTTGCCGTTAAATGGCAAAATACTGATTGGCTTGCACATATAGGTATGCATATGCATAACTGTTGATTGGCTTGCATCTATATGCTTGCCCGATTTTGAGATGAATAGGCAATCAGTGTTTTGTCGTTAATGGCGAAATAGACACTTCCTTTATATTTGGGAAAATTTGCTCTTTGTAAAAACTGAGGAAACAATAAGGAAGCATATTTAAGGCAACTCAGCTGTCAGTTATCATAGTCCAAGTTTAAAGTATGTGATTCAAGGTTTTATGATAAGTTCCAGAATTATTTTCGCGATGTTTACTTTAATGCTCTTTTGAAGAGCTATACTTGATTCTTAATGTCTTTTTGAATTATTAAATTTGACTGGAGTGTAACATAGCTTTGGTTAAGTACCACAAAGGTTAAATTTTTTTAGGTAAGTAAATTCGAAGGGGTGATTGGTTCATTCAAGTTGATCATTCTGAAGTTTGAATATACACTTTTTACCTGAATGTGGCTGATGAGGGCTAGTAGCTCGAAACAGCGCTGACCAGCTCTGTGGTTTCTTAGTACCTATGGCTTGAGTATACGTACTGATATTTTTATTGGTATGTTTTGGCTAAAAGAACTTTGATACTGTGAAAGTTTTGACATAAGATTTAAATCTTTTATTTCATTTTTATGGCAAGGGATTTTGAAGTAGTTTTGAATTTAAATTTTTGTAAATGGTAAGCTGTCCTGATCTTGGATTCATTTGACATCAAATGATATGGAATGTGAAAAAGAGAATTTTGTTGTTATAGTCCCTGAAAATATTTTGCAAGCCATAAAAAACTCATCAAATTTAAGCATTGATGTAGCTGAAGCATTAAATGTTACAAGTGTACCCCAAAAAGATGATTCCTCTGAAACTCCCGACTTTTCAAATTTGCCAAGTCTTTCCAATGGAAACATGTTGTTTTGGTTGCCATCTGATAACATAGGAGTTAGTAATGACACTTCAGCTGTGAGTGGTTCAGAAAACGAAGGAAATTTGATATTTCGTCCATTTGCTCTCGATGATGTTGGAAACACTGTTTTATCCAGTTCTGGCTCTAAACAACTTATTCTGCAATCTGATGGTGAAACAGGGGCTTCCAAATCACAAACGTTATCTTTGGTTGATTTACCATCTGGCAGTGATGTAAATTTGGTTGAATCTGTATCTACACAAAGTAATATTGCAAAGTCAAGAACAATATCTGCCGAGGTTTTAGATGGAGTTTGTGAAACCAACTTATATATTGACCAACCTAGTGCATCTGCTGAGAAATACTTTGTTGTTGATTCATCTTCTAATCAATCAAGAACGATCACTTCAAAATCAACTACCACTGTTCCAGTTAAAATGGTTTCTCATCAAAAACAATCTGTAATTGTTACTCCTTCATTATCACGTCAAAAAGAAGTAAAACAGACTGCCGATAAAGCGACTTATACTAATGGTGTGAAAACGTTACACAAGTGTGATATTGAGAATTGCAATCAGACGTTTAAATCACTTTTAGAATGGCGCAAGCATAAAACTACTGTTCATGGGAAAGAGAAGATGTATAAGTGTAAATATGCTAACTGTTTGTGGTCATTTAGTACGCCTTATAAATTAAGAAGACATTTAGAATCTCACTATAAGCGAAAACCATTTTCCTGTACGTTTCCTGGCTGCAACGCCGTTTTCTCTAGTGATTATAATCAAAGAGCACATATGAAGTTACACACCACCATAAAACCTTCACGCATATGCAAAATTTGTGGAAAAATTTTAGAAAGCAAACGGGAATTGTCAGTTCATTTACGAAAAGTTCATGATCAAGGTCCTGAATTCAAGTGCAATATTTGTAAAAACAATTTCTGCACATTAGCAGCTCTTGTGATTCACAAAAGATCCCACAAGCCAAGAAATGAGTTCGAGTGCCCAGTTTGTGAAAAAAAATTCGGTGTTCGTTATAATTTAAAAATTCATATTTATACTCACACCGGAGAAAAACCATACAAATGTGATGAATGTGATTGTGGTTTTGCATCTTTATCAAGGTTAAATAGGCATTCATGGATTCACAAAGAGCGAAGGTAATATGAATAACTTTTTTGCTGCTTTGTAATTTCGTTGTAGAGGCTGCTACAGGCGACGACGCAGCCTAACGGTACTGCGCCCAAGTTAGCTGATGGTATTTGACATGTGCAACGAGTGGCTGCTGACTTTGAACCGCGCAAGCTGACTTTGTAATCTCCTCCAACTACTCTTGAATTTTGTGTTCTAAGCTTTTTTGGTGCACGTTTTACTTGGTTATACTAAGCTTATATTATCAACAACCCGAAAGATTTGTTTCATGGAAATGCAGTTTTTGAAATGTACGAAAGAAGTTAGCATGTCTTCCTACTCTTCCAAAAAAATTTCAATTTTCGGATGTGTATTGGCAGCATGATCGTCCATACCGTCTTTTTACCGTTCAAATCGCGCGTGTCAAAAGCTAAGGTTTGTTGCACTCTATTTTCATTTTTGACAAGACTATGTCTGAAAACTGGTTTGACAAGGATCATTCTTGTTGATGAATTAGTGATAAAATTCTTCTGTTTACAGATTTAAATGCACTGAAGAAAAATGTGATAAGAAGTTTTATCGTCTGCAACATCTGATAAAACACATGAGAAAAATTCATAAAACTGAACCAAGTAAGTTACAAAGTGTAATGTGTTAAGGTTTTATTGGAACAAATATTCATCTTTTTTTTCACCAGTTTTGTAAAACTCTAGCTGTAAAATTTTAGAAGCAGTATTAATGGTGTTTGAACCAGCACCTTTTTTTGAAATATTTGAGAAAGTGGTAAAATAGGATTAATGGAGCGTAAGGAGAAAAATAATGCCACAGTAATTCTAGATTCAGCTGATGATGACAGCTTGGTTGTCGAAACGTCCAGTTTTAATAATTACCGTGGCTTTATTTTTCCTCATGCTATTTTTGACCTATATTTATTGTATTCCGAAAATTAGTTTGCAGTTTTTAAGTTTCCAATAAGTTAGTGGTTTTAGCGTTTAAAGAGCTAGTTGATTGTGTTACGGTTGAAGCATAATGTCGTGACATCCTTTATAAATCATTTAGTTTTGACCAATTATTCGCTTTGGGTTTTTTAACGATCTACGCGTATTTTTGCGTTATCTTAGCTTTGATATTTTATATCGTGTGAATTTAGCTAACGAAAATTCGAAGTATTATACATGCGAAGCTTGTGGCTTGAGATGTTCAACTGCACATGGTTTAGAAAGACACAAACGAAAATGTGCAGCACTCAAAGCACACATGGAAAGTAAGTTGCAGTGCTTAAGTATTACGCCTTGGCGTGTAACGAGTGGCGGGGCTCCTCTACAAGGCTTAGCACCTAGGCAACACATCTCCGAAGGAAGGTCACAGCGGTGGTGAGTTGTGGGCGATACAGCGTCCGATTTGACCGGCCCAGGAATCGAACCCCAGACGATAGCGATGTTCTAAACTAACCAGCCTAAGCTAAGCGCCCTGTGTGGCTAATTTATGGAATATGTTCAGTTTCCTGATCGAAGGGCTGTCCAACCAATCGTTTAGGTCCATGAAAGCAACTAGTTGAAGCGTCACTGGGAATTTATTTTGGTTCTTTGTATATGTTAATACTCATGTTCATTACCGTTTAGAATCCCAATGTGACGGAAAAACGAACTTGCTGGATCTGGAAAGCAGTTCAATGGTAAGAAGAAAAAGGCTTGTTGTGGATCGTCGGTTTTCTATTTTCTTGCCTCGAACACAAACATTTTTTCTCTGTTTTGGTCGCTTTTTATTTTGCAATGTTGACAATTAGAAAGCTCACGAAAAAGATCGTATTATGAAGATGAGCTGGCAGTGGATTAACGTAATAAAAGCTTAGCGAATATTGTAGGTGATTAACGACCGTGTTAAAAACTGTTAATAATTGTTGTAGAGTAACACAATACAGAAGACTTTTGTTAGAAAATTGTAGAGTGTGCGACTATTCTGCTGGGAATAACTGGCACTGAACCCTCTAACCCGAATAGTAGTCTAAAGCTAACTACTCCCTAACTTTAAACCAAACCCAAAGTCTAAAACCCTGATTTAATGTCGAGTTGCCGAAAAGTTCTTGTCAACGTGAATGCACACCTTGTACGATTACCCTGTTCACATGTCCAGTTTCCATTGGCTTTAGGCCTGCGGTTTAGGCTCTAGGCTTTGCATCATGATCAAATTTTTGATGTCATAATTATTTTTGATTATGACATTCAAAAATTGATTATGATGCAGAAACTAAAACCACAAACCGCTGGCTCAGAGAATCAGAAAAATGGACTTGCACGCAATGGAAATACGTGAATGCTTTGACGAGGTCTTACAACTTTTCCAGAATGTTGACAACGATTGTATTGTGGTGGAAATTGATAGTTGCCATGAAGACGCGCTGCGAGACAATGATTGTGTTGCTAACAATGAAACCGAAATTATAAATGAGAATAGTCAACCACCAGTTGGTTTAAGTTCTGGTTGTATTTTGGCAAATACGTCTGAACCTTCAGCAAACTCTTCTGTTGATGGTGTGGTGAATCTTGATGCAAATTGGACTTCATCGTCTATAGAAACTCTGGCCGTCCCTTCTAACCCTTCCCAGTACTTAGCTTGTTCCACTAATTCGTCAACTGAAGAGGGCTTTCAGGTTCCTTTGATCGATGATATGAATGTTCTTCAAGTCGAAACTACTCAAAAATTCTTGCAGCAAAATGAAGCAACGTCATCTTGCGTTGATTCCGTAGCAGGTGGGCTGAACTTACTTTTATTTGATGATAAGCATGTAAAGATTTATTCTTCCTGACCGGTGTTGATATGACCTTGCTTAGTCTCATCGAAGTAGCTTAGAGCAAGGGTGGAAACCTGGCTACTTGGCGTTAGGGTGTCAGTTTCGGTGAGTTGAAACCCAGATGTCAGGTTTCAGGTTTGGTTTGGTCTCACGGCTGTTGAAAAATAGGTTCCAGTTTCGGTTTTAGTTTTGCTTATGCACAGCTTCGGTTTCTGGGTTTAAGTTTCATCCAAGAACGCTATTTTATTTTAAATACGGTATTTTAATAAATACGCTATTTTAATTATATTTTAATTTAATACGGTAATTTTTTAATATTTAATACGGTATTTTAATAAATACGCTATTTTAATTTAAATTTTAAATTATTTAAGTGCTCTACTTCTTGATGTTTTTGTTTTATTACGATGATAAGTAGCAAGCTCAGATGGTCAACTGATTAGAGCAATTGCTTCAGAAGTTGTCGACTTGGGTATAATTCCAAGTCTGCTGAAACCAAAAACTTAAAAATTAGTATTCACAGCTTCTATGTTGGACGCTCAACATTAAAGGAACTGTACTGATAATGATGGTGATGGCAATTTTTAAATCCCAAAACCTTAGATAATTCTGAACAGGATTTAGTTTAAGTTTTGATGTATTTAGAGAAAATGGTTTTGGTTTGTGTTTCAAAAAGTTGGCTGAGTAGGTGTCAGTTTCAGGTTGGGTTTCAAAATTTCTTTTGTAACTGGGGTTTTAGGTGTAGGTTTCTACTTTTAGCTTAGAGTATGGTGGAGTGATGATCAGAAGATCCTTAAAATCACCTTAAAGAACTTCAAAATTTTTTTGTTTGTTGTACCACAAGTTTTTTGGTTCTCCTCTATGTCTGTACCTTCTCTTTTCTATAGATTTAATTACTGTGAATTTTTAGACCCAGCCATCTCTATTGAGGAAGCGCCCGGTCAAGATGTTTTGCAGCAATATGTCATATCTACCCATGACTTGGGTATGATTGCCACAAGAGAAGAAAATTCTATTCCACCTAACGCAGATGCAGATGTAAGCTGCTTGAGTTTTTTTTTTCATTTTTCGCCAAGCTGCATTTCAAAAAATGTGAATGTTGCGATGGTTTTATTGAACAGACTTTATACTTGTGCTGGTTTAAAAGGAGTTTTGGCACTAGCTGGTTAAGCTGAGTTAAATGTATTATGTACATGCTCTTTTGAACTGGATATGCGCGACTAAACACGATTGTGATATGAATAAATGATTGAAATAAGGATTTGACATCCGGGTTTTACTTGATTTGATCTCAAACATCGCATGTACTCATTTTTGCACCTGGGCGTGTTATAAGTGACGGCACGGGAATGTGCGAACATGCAACCATAGTTTTTTACCCGTTAGCCTTTGCGCTGTCGAAAATGTACTATATTTCTGACATCTGAGATTAAGAAATTCTAGCGCTGGACGGTTCATAATTTCTCTAGTTCGAGATTTATCTGAAGAATGGGTTTGTTCTTACTCAGAAAACTTCATTACTGAGTTACAGCTTCTGTCAGTGGCGCAGGACGGAGGTTTTCATACCCCCTTACCCGATGCACATTACTTGTCCTTATTGCTTTGATTGTGCTAGAAAAATTCTGCCTTAAAATGGAAAAAATCTTCTTGGTCTAAAAAAAAATGAAAACAATTTCTACGCACGCCTCTGGTTTTCGTAAAGGTTAACTAACAGTCACTGTATTTTTGATTCTCGTAGGAACCCCCTGTTATTCATCCTGCCCCTAGTCCTGCTTTGTTTGAGGATGACATTCCTTTGGTGTCAATGGAAAATGATGACGGTGAAAATTTTCCCAATACAACAATTAACATTGATGATATTAACTGGTTTGTTCTTTGCAATCGAGATATAAAAGATTTATCGTAACTACTTTTTTCTCAATTGTTATTTGTCTTTGAAAGTTTTTGTAATCACCAGTCTACTCATTCTATCCACTTGTAAATCGGGGTGTTGGGTTTAAAACTAGATAGATATTAAATAAATTAAAATAAGGCGTTGCTTAAAAGAAGGTTAAAAGGTTGGGCTCTTTAATGTAATGTAACACATTTTGCAATGATGAATCTAGTTTCTTAAAGTGAATATTATCACAAGTTTTTGAATAGCGCAGTTTTAAATAGCCTTTATTGCGCTTTGTTGCTAGCTGTTTATTTACCACTACGAGATCGGGTATTCCCTTTAAGTGCCTTTCTCATCAGCGCAACAATACATTGGCTTATTCTCCACATTGTCCCTTCAATGCAGAACTTCAAGCTGCAATGTGCCAATTTTGAAGTCACTGATTTGACCCTACTCGGAATCGAACCCTTGTGTACTGCTCCCGATGCGGACGCTCTATCCACTTAGCCATCTGGAGCTGTATGCGCTTTAACGAAGGAAAATTGTTTGGATAAGCTCCACTCTACCGTGAATTATGTTGCTTTTTTATGTGTCATTACAATTTTGCTTAAGGTTCTTACTAAATAGTACAAATAGTTAATCGTATAGTTATAAATATCACCCCCCTCCCCCCCCAAAAAAAAACAGCTGAAAATACGTGGGCGGACATTTCGGCTAACTTCTGGTGCCATTGTTAACACTATATTCCTACGCTGAGTTGGTTCTCCTGCCATGGTGCAAAAGATGGAAAATGACAATTACACCAGAAGTAAGCCGAAACCCAAGTATTTTTCGCTGTTTTTTTTGGCGGTACTATTTATCATTAAATTGCTAATTGACTCCCAGTTTTGCCATTTGCGATAGTTAATCGTTTTTTAATTGTTTTCTGCGGTTGATTTTTTGATATTATTTTTTCAATTGCTTTTTTGTTATATTCTTCGCTTTTATTTAAGTGCATGAAATAAAGTTATATCTTTCTATAATGTGAAGCGTTTTATATGATAAACAGTTACAATCCTCCAGTTTTTTTGCGCATTAACCGACAAGGCTTGGTTGATCGCAGGCTCAGAGCAAGTGTAAGGTGTTTTGTCTCCCTTCACAGTTTTACATTGACAATGTCTGGAGCACCGGCACGCTTTCTTTCCAAAATGTTCTTTGTACACACCAACCCCAAAGTTACATTAAGTTTAGGTCTCTGATCTTTCCCCAATCTTCCCGCCCCTTTTTGCGCTCTAATACCTCTAGTTTTTACGTTGTTTCGAGTTACTGCTGATGACGGCACATAAAGAAACAAGTAGTCCGCTGTTCTAGACACAACCTTTTTACGTATTCCACCTGATGCAGTAGTGTGTTACCGGTTGTGTAAAAAGCACAATTTTTGAAGAAATATCCGAGAATTGATTCCTTGTTCAATTTTACCTACCAGTAAGGTGATTAAGGTGCAAGTTGGTGTTAAGGTTTTTAAGTTTTTGTACTGCTATGTCTCCATTTTTAGAACACATACTGTGTAGCCTACTACGTAAGCTTAAAACCGTCCTTTCTCAAGACCGTCGTGAAGTGACATGCTTGTGAAAAGTTATCTGTTGAATAAGCTAAGGAGAAATTTACGCCCAGTTGATATGATTAAAAATGCATTTCAAATGTCGGGGTTTTGTCCGACTAGCTTAATTGAATACTTGTAATTAAATTTTAAAATTTTGCCGGGACCTTTGGACAAAGATTGGATGATACGAATAGAAGCCACCTTTCTCACTGCAAGATTCAGAGCCGGCGGCAGAGCAGTCGACTTAGAGGGGCCAAGCGTTTTTCAGGGGGGGGGGGGCAAAGTTTGAAATTAAGCACAAAAGCCGCTGTCTTGAAAGAATAAGCTTGTTGATTGGGGGGGCTAAACATGTCGATCGGGAGGGCCAGGGCCCCGGCCCTGGTAAGCTTTTTACAATAGTAGGCCTAAGTTACACCAGCTTCGTAAAAAGTAAATCTCCAATTTCGACATTTTTTTGAATGCTAAAAAACAAAGCAAAATGCGTAAGCGTAAAGTCTACGCCAATTCAGCGCAATATCACATAACTGAGCTGCCGACATTTAGATTTCGCCCCTACGCAGAGCAGCAGAAGTCTCATTAAGCAAAGCTGCGAATTCACCAGCATTTTGATCGGGTTCATTAAAATTCGCAATCGGAGTTGAAGTTCTTAGATTTTGCAAGTTACTGTTTGGTGATTTTTACGAGTTTATGCTAAGTAGTGGTAGCTTTTTTAGTTAAGGCTAAGTTTAAGCAATTTTTGTCAAATTTAAAATTCAATCAATGGATCAGATCTTTGCCTTGCTGCAAATCTTTGAGAAGTCGTGGGAATATGCAAAAGAGGTCAATGCATGTTTTGTTGATCTTGAAAAAGCATATGATCGCATTCCTAGAGACAAGCTTTGGGCGGTGCTGTTGCAGTATGGCATTGATGGCCAGTTACTAACTGCCATTAAGTCGCTGTACGTGCATTCCGAGGTCTGTGTTCGTGTTAACAGTGCAACGACGAAACCTTTCAAAGTGTGGGACTACGGCAAGGCTGCTCTCTTTCACCTATTCTGTTCCTTATTTATATGGATAGAATAGTTAAGAAAAGTAAGTCTTGTGGCGGAGTAAAGTTCGGTGAATGCACTGTACAACGTCTGTTATTTGCAGATGATCTTGTGCTACTCGACTCTACCCAAAATGGTCTCCAGCAAGCTCTTGACAAGTTTTCGGATACATGCTCTGTTGCCGGAATGAAAATCAGTTCAACAAAAACAGAAACCATGTGCCTGTCCAGACAACCAAAGCAGTGCTCTCTCCAAATTGATGGAGTACTACTAAAACAGTCAGAGAAATTCAAGTACCTCGGCGTCTCATTCACAAGTGACGGCAGACAAAATAGCGAATTGGATATCCGCATCGGAAAAGCAAGTGCAGTAATGCGCCAGCTCCACCGATCTGTGGTACTGAAACGGGAGCTTTGCACCAAGGCAAAGCTATCCATTTTCAGATCGGTCTATGTTCCTATTCTGACTTATGGCCATGAGTGTTGGATCATGAATGAGAAAGTGAGGTCTCGAGTTCAAGCAGCCGAAATGGGATTCTTGCGAAGAATTACCGGTTTGACCTTGTTGGACAAGGTTAAAAGTGCAGATATTCGTGAATCTCTAAACATCGAAGCGCTGCTTCTCCGACTAGAAAGATCGCAACTGCGTTGGTATGGACATGTGACACGAATGTCCCAGGAAAGAACAGCCAAAAAACTGCTCTGTTCAACACCGATTGGTCGAAGGCCTAGAGGCCGTCCCAGAATTCGATGGCGAGATTACGTAGAAGATCTTAGTTGGTCTCGCCTTGGCATCCCAGCAGAGCATCTATCCTTTGTTGCAGAGGATCGAGATGCTTGGAGGCTCCAACTTGAGCTGCTGCCCCCGCGACCCCCCAAGGATAAGCGGGTCCAGAAAATTGATTGATTGATCAACTTTTTAGTTTGAGATCGAGTTCAGATAGCCTATTTTTGTTTTTCGATTTCGGCGACTAAGACCAAGCTCGAGTTCGTAGCCAACGTCCTGGTATAAAGCTTAAGTAAAATTCAGAGAAGCGTTTTATAATGGCCGAATGCTTAAATATTGATGGACTATTAAACAAATTATTTAAAAAAACAAGAAAGTTTTGATACAAAAAAAAGCTGCAATACATGTACGATGCATTCAGAGGGGCTTTTTGGGAGTTAGCGAGGGAAATAGTCAGAGGCGTAGCGAGAAATTTTAAAAGTGGGGCTATAAACTACAAAAGCTTGTTATATTTCATATGGGGCGCCGAATGTAAAGCAATAAAAATGCGGGTTTTTAACTTTTTTTCGTGTGGAATTGCATTTTAACCAAATATGCAAAATGGCGCTTGCCAAAATGCATATTTAACCAAATATGCAAAGTGGCGCTTAATTGCCAAATTGTACGTTTCAATAATCATGCAAAATGACCCCTAAATATGCATTTTGTCATCTAACCAACACCTTAAATTTACGAATTGGATTGTCACGCATTTTTGTGTGTTTACAATTGGCGAGCATTCCCCAAATGTAAGCTTCAGATGCGCAATGCGCACGAAACGTCAAAGACACACACATTTTATTTTTAGACATTTTTGTGTGTTTACAATTGGTGAGCATTCGCCAAATGTAAGCTCGCCAATTGTAGACACACAAAAATGCCTAAAAATAAAACGTGTGTGTCTTTGACATTTCGTGCGCATTGGCAAAAGTGTAGGGAGAGGTTTTTTCAATTTGTTATTACCTTTTTTATTTTTTGTGATGTTTGTAATAAACTTTTTCGTTCACAAAGTAAATTTTACTACTTTCCCCTTTAAAATAATTTATTAGTTGCAATTTTTTGCGATTACCACAAGAATTAATTTTTTTAGGCTGACATCGAGTAGAGTAGGGTGTTCACTCAACCCGGGTGAACACTTAACCTAACGCAAACAATTTAAAAAAAAAATGAGAAAAGAAAAAAGCGATCAGCAGCATGCAAATGGACACGTCTATGTCATTCAAGGCGTTCAGTTGAAGATTGAACGTCCTGTGACATCATGTAGCTTCATTGCCTGGTTGGGGCATAGCCTAGTTAAGGATTGCAAAAGTTTGGCAATTGCCACCCGTTTTGCTAGTCTGCTAGGATAATTCTGCTTGGCTTAGAAAGTGAGAAGATGAAATTGAAATCTTGCTAGGCAGTAGACGTTGTGCTTATGGGCTAAAGGCTAATGAGCAAAGCAGAAAAGTGTAGGCTGGAACTGGTTTAACAATTGAAGCTAGACCAAAATAAAAAATAGAGGAAGTGTATGTTTTGCCGTTAATGACAAGATACTGATTGGCTAATTTTCTTAAAACTAGACATGCAAATGGACGCAAGCCAATCAACAGTCATGCGTATGCTCAGCGCCGTATACCAGTTCACATCAGTTAACCTACACATGGTATATTTTTTGGCCAATCAATGTTTAGCGTTATTGGCAAAATAGACACTGCCAAAAATATACCGGTACGAGACTTGTTTGAATTAGGGCCTAACCCTAACCCCTACTAATAACTCACTAGTGTCCCTAGCGGTCCTTGTGTTCATGATGTATCTGCCTGTTAGAAGATGCGGCTTTTAATTCAAATAAGCTCCAAATATACTGGTAACTGGTATCATTGTCAGCAAAACACGGCCTGTAGCATAGGACTGAAGGACCTAACCAGTAACCTAGTCAGTTTTAATATCATTTTTGTAGGCAACCAGAGTGCTGATACAGTTGATTGATTAATTTCTTCATTTTTATCAGTTCTAAGGCTATTAGCCTAGATACGATCATGCAAATAAGCAAATTGGAAACCTTGTCACTTGGTGTGGCAAATGGCAATAGTAGGCTAGTATGATTCAAGAGACAAGAATAAGGTTGGAGCTATAAATTCTTCACTTGTGGCAAACAATATTTTCATGTAAGCAATTATAGTTGATAATTATTATTTTTTCTTTTAAGGCAATAGCTATTTTGCTGCATGTGGCAAGATAGGCCTAAATGTCATTTTGCCCCGTAACGCCACGTAGGCCTATGATCAGATGATGAAACAAAATTGTAAAAACTTTCTGAATCCAAACCCTGAATCCCAAATGCAAACTCTGAATTTCAAACCCTAATAGTCTGAAATTATTGGAAGTGGCTATTTTTACGGGCCGTTACATTTGTCTCTTTGGTTTATTTTATTACTTTGTCACGCTCTCATACAATTGGGAAGATTGCGAGGGATATTGAAAGAAACAATGAGCTTATTGGTATGGGCGTGTAGAAATAGCCACTGCTAAAAAAATTATGTGCAAAAAGATTAAAAAAAGAATAAACCTTATGCTGTGTACCAAAATAACAACTGAATCCATAAGCTTCCTCAATGGCCTTAGCTATATCTTCCGCAACATCTTCGTTCTCAAGCTTAGGGTTTTCATATAACAGTGACGTTTTGAATTTTATGTAGTTTTAGTTTAGAATTGCTATTGTCAAAGTAGTTTGTTTTGGCATGCGGTGAATGTTCTGTTTAATGTTATTTGCAATGGTGATGGGTCAATTTTTTTTAAATTTAAAGGACTTTTAAAGGACATGATAAATCACCGTCATCCTTCAACTGAATTAATTACATTGAGCTTCTTGAATACCGGTACACAAAAAAATATGATGCAGTTTTAAAAGCTCATCTTCAAACAGCTACAGCATTCATAGAAACTCCTATCAGCTTAAATGATTTGATGAAAGCTTTACACATCTTATGCTTGATGCAGTTGCAAAAGAAATTCAAGAATCTGAACTTGTGGCTATCATTTAAGATGAGACTCAATTGCAATTGCATAGAAGATATAAGATGAGACACTAAATATCTTTACAAAATCTCAGCTTTCCTCAGTTGTCAGTCTCGCGATGAAATCACTTAGTCACTGCAGACTACAAGCCTGCCGTATTACCTCGAGGCCTGGTGACCGCACCACGCGAATTATCTTCAAAGAATTTTCCTTTATGCAAGGTCTGGACATGATGTTGATCCGAAATACTGTCTTTGTTGACTTTACTCTGCAGTTTTTTTACAATCAAAGTTATCAGTAGTGGTGAATGTGTTTTAACTGATAGCACAAATAAACCTTTGATTGATTGAAGATCAAATTGCTTTTTTTACATTGGTCATAAGAGGCATGATCAAACCTAGCGGGTTTAATACTCCAGAGACAGACGCTGTATATCCACTCGGACATCTCATCGGTAATTTTGAAATAAATCAAGGACTATTGAATTTTAAACATCAAGTTGATATACTTATGTGTTGTTGCATTGTTTGATATTGTACTACTCCAACCATTGAATGACGAGCTTTTTATTTTTGAAAAATAATGCCTTAGTACAAAACGATTTGTGTTTACTGTTTAATATTATGCTTGCGTTCATTCACCCATATTAATTTCATAAAAACTAAACGTAGTTACTAGTTGCCCCACAATTTGCAATTGTATCCCCATATTATGAATCTTCATTAGTGATAGGCAATGGGGCAGCCAGCATTGCAGCGACAAACGACGGGTGTGGGGGTCGAAGCCCCCTGGGTATGATAGGTATTTCTGAAGAGTGAACACCCAGTTAAAAAGGTCACCGTACGCCACTGGTTGAGAACCACTCGGTTAGATTTTGAGGTATAGGCTAAATTAGAGTAATGTAAACTTTTCTTCAGGAAAGATGATAAAACTGTTTTGTAGCTTCTTTAAACTGTTATACCTGTATTATTTAAGTTTGCAAAACGTGAACTTAATTATTTGTCGGCCGTGTTGAGAACATACATCTGAATTAAAAATTGCATGATGTCAGCAGCCCGTTCCCAGCCAAGGAGTTTATTAACAACATCTGCAATTGTACTTGCAACGTGTGGCATAACCACCTACATTTGGTTTTACTTTTTGGACAACGAATGCAAAATTGCTTGTAAGCTACCGTGCTTAGTGTAAAATATGAACTCGTGTTGAACGGTATAGCTTTGGTAAACGTGAGTACTAGCAGCCGATCTTACTGGACTGTGACGCTTATAACTGGTTCGAAATTTGAAATTAGGTCTGGGGCGGTATACTGTTGAACTTTTGTGCACTTAACGCAGTGCGTTAACTTAATGAACAAACAAGGTTAACGCATTGCGTTAAGTGCAACAAAAGTTGAGCAGTTCACCGCCCCTGATGCAATAGAGCCAGCTGATAAGCTATGTCCGTAGTTTTCAATCTTTCTGGTGGAGCGCAACCCCAATGAAACATTCCAGATACTCGAGGAATCCCTGTGCATTAATTTAACTTACTAATTTACTTAAACCCAGCCTTAAGTTGTAGCCGGCGCCTCCTTCCCGATAGTTGGCGATGTGGCCGGAGGCCTCATTTCCGACAGTTGGCGATTGTGATGTTCTCACCGAACTGTCAGTGCAAGCGTGGGAAACTACAGTACAACAATTGCTTTAGTCTGCAAAGCAGTTGTGGTAGTTTAGTGCGATTGCTGGAAATGACAATGGTTCGTTTTGCGTGACTTCATACTATTCACATAAAAATTTGGCCCACTAGGGACTTTTTTCCCACATCTGGCCCGACGACTAGAGAAGTTGCCCACTATTGGTTTTGCTATTCAGCAAGTATGTTGGCCAAAAAAATTCGTAGCTGACAGGGCGCTTCGCAACAATGAGTCTTGCGCAATTGCGAGCAGGTGAGCTTGCTCAAATGCTAAATAATTATGTTTTGTTTTTAATGTCAAACTCACGTTTCACTTACGGTATAGCTTTGCCGTTTTGTCGCTGTTTTCTTAGTTTTAGATCCGCTTTTTTGTGTTTATATTGTGCATTATTTCATTGTTAAAAATACCGCTGTTACAACATTTGCTTTATATCGTTGCATATTTTTTTGCTAAAGTACGGTTTGATGTGTACGTGTTCAGAGTCACCTCTATCGTTTCGTCAATTCGCTCAAAGAAGATCATCAGAGGATAAAATTGCTCCACCAATATTAGTTCGTAAGTTTTCTTTTTTGTTTGGCATACTCTAATACCATCCGGTGAGCTCAGTTAAGACCTTGCTACCGGTGCGAAAGGTCTGAGGTTCGATTGCCAGGTTGGTCAGGTCGAACACAGTGTCGCCAACGGCTCGCCACCGCTGCAACGTTTCTTCGTAGCTATGCTGCCTAGGCGCTAAGCCGCGGAGATGGGCCTCGCTACACGCTTTGGCTTGACACCGCAAGTGTAGCCTGATGAAGATTTTGATATTTTAAACGTTCCAAAATCTCATCAATGTTTTTGCAGCTTTAGCAAGCAAGACTTTATCTGCGGCTGGAAAAGCATCTCCAGAAGAGGAGTTGGAATGGATCTGGAATTATGTGTATGATCGACAGGTAGGAGAAATCAAGATCCAGAAATTTTTTTTGGGGAGTAAAAATTGAAAAGCGCTTATAGTAAATCCTCTATTTGAGCTGTCACCGAAAATAGAGCGCCACCTTCTTCGAAACTATGTAGCCCAGGCGCTAAGCTGCGGAGATGGACCCCGCAACTCGTGTCACGCTTCGGCGTAATAACGCGAGCATAATGAAGATTTGATTTTAATTTGACCTTAGGAATGTGGTAGCGCGTAAAGTATGTCGCTTCCGCTTCTACATTATTCAAAACAACATACTGTAAATAAAATTTACAGACCTCGGTTTGATATATGCTGGGTATTTTTGATAATGATAACTTGTTGTAAAGCGATATTAGTCTTACTCTGCAAGTCGACGTTTTGCTTAATATTTTGATTATTTTGTTTTGTTGCACCTGAATAGTATCCAAATACTTTTTAACCCTTTTTCCCAATTTAACACACCGTGCAGCAAGTGTGGATATCCGATGCTGTAATATACTGTTTTTATACTAAGTACTAAAAAATACTATAACTCGACAGAGTGTGACAAGTAAGGGCAGAGACATGGTGATATATTTTTTTCATACCAATCTTGGGACATACCGCAACTCATATTTAAATAATTGCTTGCTACATCATTTCATCATTTGTAATGAACGCATATTTTTTCTACAGTACACAGTGCAAAGACACGTTTCGATTCAACTCTGTATAGGCATGGCTGTTTCAGTGTTTGATAATGCTGAATCGTACAATTGCTGCTATTAAATGCGATATGAAAAGATAACCAAACTTCAATTTCGTTTTTACCTTTAAATGTCATTGCAAAAGTTGTAATGAAAACTCTTTGACTGTCAGCAACATGGCCGAGCGGTTGCTCGTGCAGCTGACAGATCCTATACGTGAAGGGTTTGATCTACAGATGGTTTCGATCGCATTTGACGTATACACTGGGTGGCTGCAGGCCCGCACAAACTTCAGTACGTCGGAGCCAATGATTTCATGGCATTTATACCAATTCACAATGTATGAAGATTTGTATTGGAATCAGGATAAAATCATTAGTTTACGTCAAAGACAAGCCACGTATGCTTTAAAAAAGCAGAAAAAGTTTCATAACTGGCTTTTTGTCAACATAGACTCGACTGTATCATCATCAACCTTGCATTGCTGTAGGTCAGTGGTTTTCAACTTTTTTGTAGGAGCGGAACTTCAATGAAACATTTTAGAGACTTGAGGAAGCCCTGTGCATTAACTTATTAATTTACTTGGACCCAGCTCTAAATTCTAAACTTGCGGAACCCCTGGGCCGTACTGGCGAGAACCCTAGTTGAAAGCCACTGCTATAGGCAGTATGATGACGTTTAGTCTTGACAACTCATGCATCATCTCCTATACAAAGCATTTAAACGCTAGTTATTTGCATAAGCAAGCTTCAGCAACGTACATTCAGTGTACTTTGAACTGCTCTGAGGAAACTAAATAGCAGCTCAGATGGCCGAGTGGTAGTAGCGTCTGCCCCTGAAGCTTCAGACTCGGGTTTGATTCCAAGATGGGTCAAACCATTAACCATAATAAAATATTGGTATTCACAGCTTCCTGCTTGACGCTTAGCATTGAAAGGACAGTGTGGAGAACAAACCGACAAGTTTACTTGTTGAGCCGTTGGAAAAGGCACTTAGCGGGGTTACCCCGTCTTGGTGTGGTAGACAGGTGGCCTGCAACTCATAACCGAGCTCGTTATAAAGCTTTGATCGCTTTCTCGTGATATAAGGAGAAATATGCAACTAAATACAAAAAAATATACGTACAGTCTTACTGGAATTATTTTTAATTCTTTGAACCAAAAATTCAACAAGAATGAAGAGTCGGCAAAGTCAGCTTTCATTCTTCGAGTCAGCAGCCACTTGATATTCCCTTTGGATACATCGGTTTTAGCTGAGAATCGAACCCGCTTCGAAGGATCTATAGCCTCGCGCAGTGCCACTAGCGACTAGACCATGTTGCTGACAAAGTCTGTAAAATCGAGGCAGTGTCCAAACTCCAATGTCCAATTGTCTACATTCTAATTGTCCAAACTCCAATGTCCAATTGTCTACATTCTAATTGTCCAAACTCCAATGTCCAATTGTCTACATTCTAAACCAGTGGTTTTCAACCTGGGTTCCGCCAGTACAGTCCAGAGATTCCGCAAGATCACAATTTAGAGCTGGGTTCAAGTAAATCAGTAAATTATTGTACAGGGTTCCTCGAGTTTCTGGATGATTTCATTTGAGTTCCGCTCCACCAGAAAGTTGAAAACCTTTGTTTCAAACTAATATTGTGCAAATGAATGAAAAATTCTTCTTTCTTTTTGCAATGAAAATAAATACCTCACTTATAATAGAATATTTATTTTAGTATCGTTGCACTGAGAGCGAATATTTGGGAGGAAATATTTGGGACGGCGATGGAGCGTATGACTTGTGTATTGAAGATCAGTTCTGGCCTGTTCTCAAATCAAAAGACTATAAATGTCTTATGTATTCGTTCGGAGTCGGGGGAGATTTCACTTTTGACGATGCTGTAGCTCAGCGAGGTTGTGAAGTCCATTCCTTTGATCCTTGTAAGTAATGTTCACAGTGAATGAACTAAAAAAGCAATTTTCTTGAGACCCGCTGATCTATAAGGATTCCCAGTTCAGCAGCTCAACTTGAGGTTCCAAGTATCTCAGATGGCCGAGTGGTAAGAGCGTCCGCCTCTGAAGCTGTAGACTTGAGTCGATTTCGAGTCGGATTAAACAAATGACTGTAAAATTGGTATTTACAGCTTCCTTGCTTGACGCTCATCGTTAAAGGGACAGTGTGGAGAACAAGCCGGCAAGTTTATTTGTTGTGTCGATAGGAAAGGACTTAACGGGATTTTCCCATCTTGGTTTGGTGGAAAGATGGCCGGCAACTCCTAAGCGAGTTCGTTATAGCGCATTGATCGCTTTCTCGTAATAGGAGAATAAATGTGCATCTAAATAGAAACTAAATCTCGCTCTTCTGCAATAAGATGAAGATACTCTCGTGGAATTAATCAACTATAAAGTTTTTTTCAACGTAATCCTGCCATCGGGCTTCGAGAAAGTTACTGGTCTACACCAGGTTTTGGCTGCTCCTTCGTGGTACTTACGGGTCATAATTGTGCATCCAGTGCCGTTGCAATATTTCTAGACATAGAAGAGGCAATTCGATGTTTCGAGATACGCAATTATCAACAGTTTCAATCTGATATTTCGAGTGATTTTGAATAAAAAATTTTTGTTAAAGCTGAAAATCTGCAAGATGGTTTAGTTCGGGAATCAGGAGTGACCTTTCACAAAGTGGGAATTTCTAATGAAGACAATGACAGCGGTTTTAAAGGATGGAAAATGAGGACATTAAGTAAGGTTATGGTCAAGATTAAATGATAATCTCAACGTATCAGTTTTTACCGCTTTAAATGAAAACTTTTACTTATTGACTAGCCTACAAACACATTTTGCACTAACACCTTTCGCTACAACCCTCAAAAAAATCAAATCTTCATTATATTCGCGGTATTACGCCGAAGCGTGTAACGAGTGGCGCGGTTCATTTCCGTGGCTTAGCGCCTGAGCGACACAGCTCCGACGAAACGTCGCAGCAGTGGAGAGCCGTTGGCGACGCTGTGTCCGATTTGACCTGCCCTGTAATCGAACCCTTAACCTACCGTTTTGATAACGATGTTAACCGGAAGGTAAAAATGTTTTTGATTTGAAATACATTTTCTCCTGGAAATTCATCTGTCATCTTTTTAATTGACGTTTTTTATGTAGGCTGGTTCTTCAATTTTTAACCAAATCTGCTATTAGTAGACGATAAGCCTAATTTGCTTTATTTTCTACACTGAAGATAAACTTTTGATTTACCCATGATCAGCAGATGGAGTTGGCCGAGTGGTTGGTGCGTAGGTCTCCGGAATTGGTTTTGCTGGTTCGATACTTAGCTTGGTCATCTTCCATGATGCAGATACTTCACTTATATAAAAACCCAAGCTGCAATTATGTTGCTTAAAAAAAATATTTACCTATGATCTCATCAAAACTTAACACAACAGTAACACTTTTACATTTCTAGGAACTTTGATGAAAGACCTTGGGCATGCGGACAGATACTTGGACTATTTAAAGGTTGACACGGACAAAGATGGTAGCAGAACTGGATTTGAAGATGTGGTTAGTTACAATTTGGAGTATTATTGCGTCGCAAAATTTCCTCTTTATAGCGTCACGTTTAAACGTGACTTCTTACACTTAATTTGATTTCTTTAGTGTCTAGGCCAAGGTTTTTCAACCTTTTTTGCTCATGGCCCACTGAATTGATTAAGTATGGAGGTGGCCCTTTTACTTCTATTAAAAACATAAATGAGCGTAACAGCATGACTGGGGAAGATGATATTGTTTTCTAGTTGAGCTCTGCGGTCCACTGAAAACAGTGTCGTGGCCTATCTTCAAGGCCTGACCCTTGGGTTAAAAACATCCGGCTTAGGCCATCCCACTCTACTATTAAAAATAAAGCAAAGTAGCCATACAGCATTGATTTTCAACCATTCGTCAAAAAGCTTCTGATGACAAACTAATATAACGTCATTTTAAGGAAAGCAGAGTGTATAACTTATCCCATATTTTCTATCTTTTGCTATGCTACAGGCACACGCAGGGGGGTCACGGTGCCATGCCCCCCCCCCCCCCCCCTAGGTCCTGGCGTTGTTGTAGATTGTACTGCAGAACACACCAGAGATAGAAACCGATCGGATTGACCGGCCAGTCGGGTCGAGATTTTTCGACCCGCCAGTCAAGCCGGTCTAAAAACCGGTCAAATTCTTTCGTGCAACTAAAACACACATAAACATGAACCAAAATATACAGTCTATACCGATATGTATTTTTTAATCAAAAAACACTTATATAAAAAACGACATTAACAAATCACACCTTCTGAAAACAAAGGTTTGTTATTTGTTTTCAACATTGAGACTTGCATACTTATTAGCGTGGTTGACGTTCTCTTTTTCAGCAGGATTGTGATACTTCTGTGATGTCATTACATTATCGTACCGTTCCATTGTAGCTAGCCTATAGGCTTAAGCTTCTTTTCATGAACGCGGGCCGGTCGGGTTGTGACGTAACAGCCCGGGTTGGCTGTAGCGTATGTTAAAGTGGTTTAATAAAAGAAATTAAGGGCCTCATGATATACAGGTTTTACCACCTGTCGGTTTATGCCAACCGTTGAAGTGAAATTTATGTAGTGCGAGTAACATGTTAAGGAAATCTCTAAGTCAAATACTGCCAGTTTCGTATTTTTCCTAATGCAAAAAATTAAGAGGTGAAATTTACTTTCATTCAAATACTGTTTTTGTATTAGATGAAATTTACGTGTTTAATACATCTACTGACAAAGTTTGTGTAAACTACAGCTTGCTATTAGGTTTATTGAACACTGAACATAAATCTTCAGTAAAAAAGACCGGTCGACCGGCCGGTCAACCGGCGCAGTTTTTGAATTGTACTGGTCGGGTCGAGAAAATCCTGACCGGTTCCATCTCTGGAACACATCGACATGTTATCCAATGAAATCTTTTCTTGTGATTTGACAAGGCATCGACTTTACCAACTTGAATTGCATTTTCCTATCTAAGCGGTAAGAGATGTCTTGCATCAATTCATTTGAAGTGTAACGCCTAAACGTTCGAAAATATTATCACTTCCTTATCCTTTTAATGACTTATTTAATATAAAATGTAAAAACGATTATAACACCCACTTTTCAGTCTACAATGTAACTAGAAATGGAATCAGCTTTCTTTCATTTTCTTAGCCATTAAGCTTATTTTTAGACCTAGGCTACCAACGGATTTTTAGTGTTTTGTTTCGGGAGTAAATATTCTGAAACAAAACACTGAATTTCCCGAAACAAAACACTAAAAACTTAAAATACGTTTTTACTATCCCGAAACAAAACCCTAAAAATCCGTTGACGGCTGGGAGCTCTGCCCCCAGACCCCCTTAGTCTCCAGCCGCTGGGGGCTTTACCCCCAGACCCCCGGTTGTGGCCTCTCCTTTGCCGTATTCTGGGTGCGTCACTGCGCTTTAGTATATGACTTTAGATAATCCTTGCTATGGTTATACAAGAGCGTAACCACATTGAACACAATGACAAACTTCCTTTTCAAAAAGCGACTGCTTTATTAGGAATAGAATATTGTAAAAGGTGACCATTGATCGTCTAATGAAGAAAAGTTAATAATTTTTCCCGAAAACGTTGCTTTGAAAGCTGGCTTTTTTTACGGGTGTTTATGGTAGAATTGTTAGAAATTATTTTTCTATTTGCAAATTGGAAAATTCATGAAGTAGTTTTGATATACAGTTTGTGTTTAGTCTAATCAAATCTTCATTATACTAGCGGTATTACGCCCAAGCGTGTAACGAGCGCCGGGGCCCATCTAGAGACGTAAATGATCATTTCAAACATTGTTTTTTATGTAAATACGAGGAACTACAAATTTAAAATACGTTTTTATTGTCCCGAAAAATAAGAACATATTTTGAACGAAAAAAAATATCACTGAAAAAACTTAAAAAGCAAACGTGGTTTGACCGTTACGCCAAACAGAGAGCTAGCTGGTGCACGGAGCATAAACGCAAATAATCGATCACCATTGACTCTCAAAGCGAAACTTAAGGTTGATTTTGCTTACTCAAAGATCTGCGCTGTAGCGTATAAGAACGCTGCCACTAAGTATAGTTAACTTCACAGGGCTGCAGATTGCAAAACAGCGATGGTGAGCGGCGGAAAACAACAGTTGCAAGCGTTTACTTAAAGATTGTAAAACGGGAAATCCGACGAAGACGATGTAAGTGGGCGGGATCGATTCTGAGTTCGGACCTTTTATTTAAAAGAGATTTTTGGTCAGCCTGCAGGATGAGTAGCTTTTCGGCTAAGCAAAGCGGGCATCTTGTGGCGCCAATCCGGTACAGCGGGGCGCGATAAAGGATAGACCAGGTTATTACGGGCTCCATTGTCGCGTCCTTGCAGTTCCATACTGCCTTAGAGAGCTCGGTTGCGTTACGTTTATGCTGCTCCTTAAAAGAATGAGTGTGGTTGTTAAACCTTGCTTTGAATGTTGTTGCCCAGCTTCCGTAGTACACTTTTTCATCTTCGCCGATGTTTAGAGTGGCTTTGTAGATGACTGAGCTTTCACAACATTTGCCGCTCATCGGGCAGTTTGCCTTAACCCTGCAATTGCAGGGCTTAGGTGGAGGGAGGCCTTTGTCATCTCGGTGGTTGCGCAGAATGCCTCTATTATGTTGGTTGATGATAGAACCAATGCGGAGGGTGCAGGTGTAGCTGAATTTTATGCTTTTCCGGTTGAAAAAGTTGTGTAGTTAAGAATGGGGCGGGAAGTGTTTATCGACCAGTTTTAGGAATTCTTTGCCAATTTTGGTGCTGATTTGGTCGTTATAGGGCGGATTAAATCAATTGACGTTGCGCTTTCTGCTCCGCTTTGTAATGGTGTGTGGTGGCCTGTAATTAACCGCAGCTGGGAACCGAGATTATTGAAGAGCTGCTTCGTATGCTGGAGCAGGCAGCTTTGCGGAACTCATCGTGGTCGCATGAATTGGTGCTTATGCGATTAGCAATCATGGTGGGGAGGTGTTTCTTGATGCTAGGGGGTGGTTGGAACGGGCGTCAATATAAAGTGGTTCGCTATGCGGTTTACGGTACGGCCAGTCTTTACCAGATTTTAGATTAAGATCAGATCCAGAAAGTCAGTTTGAACTTGGTTGCATTCTGTTGTGATATTAAGTTTGTTGTTCTTGAAAATTGCTACGATCTTTTTACGGAGCTGGTCTGCCATAGGGCCTGATGTTCAAGGGGACATGGCAAGGCCGTCGTCTCTATAGAGCCCAATAAACTCCTTGCCTGTGAGAACGGTTAGCTGCCTCAGCAGATAAGGGCCAACCAATTCGCAAACCTCGGCCCCATCATAATATATGATCCTATAGTCTCGTCAAAAGTCGTACCGTTGTTTTTGATCCAGGTACTGCCGCAGGAGAACAGCGGAGAACAGCCGCCGGAGAATTTTTCGCGAAACAAATGGCGTTTGAAAGGAGTTTTTGTGTAATAGACAGGTAAAAATCTACGGTGTCGAATTTTATAAATCTGTCTTTTGGTTTGTTTTCAAGACTTTTTAACCAGTTGATAACCGACTTTGTGCTACGCCATTGGGGAAGCTTGGATTTATTTCGCAAGGCATTGTTGATTTTGTTAAGATAGGCTTTGCTGATTTTTCCGATTTCCGATTTGGCTGGGTTATGAGTGTGCATTTGGGGTTGCTAAGGAAGTTTGGTTTAGGGTCCTTGAGGGTCATAAATGCTTCCTTTTGAGGGTACGATTGTCTAGGTTTACAGTGTCAGCAATGGCTTTGGCTTCAGCCTTGATCTTATTGACAACATCTGGGCTTGATGTGCGATAGGCAGATGTTACGTTGTCGCTGAGAAATCTGTTGTAGTCTGGGGCGCTGATCTTGCACATGTTTGTTATTTTGTCAACAGGAATCAAGAGTTTCTCAGGACGTCCAATTGCTTTAATGTCTGTAGAAAGCTGTTTTTGAAAGCTGCTGACACGACCTTCAAATTTAATGGACCGAATGAGTTCATATAGGTCCGATTCGAAAGTCATCAATCCCTTATCCTGGGGGGGAGTTTTTTTTGAGGGGAAACCAAAAGATTGCAAAGGGGTGCCTTCGTGCTCAATTTTCTCATCGGCAAAAAAACACTTTCCATCTGGATTAACCTGGTCTATCCTTTATCGCGCCCCACCGTACCGGATTGGCGCCAGAAGATGCTCGCTTTGCTTAGCCGAAAAACTACTCATCTTGCAGGCTAACCAAAGATCTCTTCTATAAACAAAAGGTCCAAACTCATTTCAAAATGCCGCCACAAAAGCAAATTTAAACTCAAAAATCTGAAGTAATGACTTTTGCTTTCTCAAAGAATCGATCCCGCCCACGTACATCGTCTTCGTCGGGTTTCCCGTTTCGCAATCTTAATTAAGCGCTTGCAAATGTTGTTTTCCGCCGCTCACCATCGCTGTTTCGCAATCTGCAGCCCAGCGAAGTTAACTACACTTGGTGGCAGGACTCGGGTTTGATTCCGAGTCGGGTCAAACCAATGACTTTAAAATTGATATTCACAGCTTCCCAGCTTGACGCTCAGCATTAAAGGGACAGTGTGAAGAACAAGCCGGCAGGTTTACCTTGTTGTGCCGTTGGGAAAGGCACTTAGCCCATCTTGGTGTGGTAGACAGATGGCCGGCAACTCCTAAGCGAGCTAGTATAGCGCATTGATCGCTTTCTCGTAATAGGAGGATAAATATGCAACTAAATAAATAACTAACTTGGTGGCAGCGTTCTTGTACGCCACAGCGAAGATCTTTGACTCAAGCAAAATCAACCTTGAGTTTCGTCCTGAGCCATTTTGTCGTTTTAATCTTTGGTGCTTTACTGTTTTAGATTTTATCATTTAATAGTTTTTAACGTCCCCCCTGAAGGGCTTCACGACGAAACAGCCTGTTGGGGGTTTTTTAATTTCATTTGGTGATCGATTTTCACTTAAAAAAGCATGTTTTTATGAATTTTTTTTTTGTTTATTCTGCTGTTGGTATAGGCCTGCCCTAGTTTTAACACTGCATAAAAAAGCCCAAAGGCATTTAAATCGGGTTATTCCTTACAGCAGTGGCGTATGATCAATGGCTATGGTACTGAGGTGCCCCTTGCGGGCGAATGAAATCAACGTAAATTTTCAAAATGCTTAATCAAGCTAAGCACGAATAGTTCATAAACTTTTTGGCTTTCACTTATTGATGCATGGCACTTAGAGTTAGGGTTTTCCGAATCCGCGTCCCCACGGTTGGGAACACTGCGGGAGAAGAGGTTCCTATTTGTGGTGGTGCGACTGTTGCTGCAGCATCAGGCACATAATTTCTGTGCAACCAGTTCTGGAAAATATGTCTGAGTAACTTGATGTGTGAAGTGGTCGGTGGATCCCCAAAGTACACGTATCGAAAATAGGCGGTTTTTGCGCTGCAGCATCCTTCCCATGCACCTAATCAAGCACTGGGGACTGAGAGCAGGGTTTGTACAAATTTTTGGGCTCGTTACCACCGTAAACCATTTTTAATACTTCCAACAGTAAATAAAGTGAACATAATCGTTTTTCAGTCTTGAAGGTTTTTTGATAGCACATTTTGTGGAAGTGTGAAATGCACTGCGGCTGTATTATATATCGGAACCATGCCGTAGCAGCAGCAGAAATCGGTTTTCCGATTTCCATATTCTTTTCGAAATTGGAAGTAGTGGCAGCACAGTATTAAGTGAATAAATCAATGAGCTTAATTGGTATATTAGGCTCAAAAGAGAGCGGTTGAGATGTTGTTTTTAACTGCATGGCTTTGACATTGATCCAGCTTAGAGTTTAAAAGACTCTTTCTTGTAACCATCAAACTAACAACAGAGCATCAGCGAGTGGCGATGCCTGAACAAATTTTTGTACTGAGTAATCAAAACTAACGACTTGCAGCTCATCAAAATCGAATTTTTTGCAAAAGTCAAGTACGCGCATGTTGGTATGAAACACCTCTAGTGCAATGTCGTAGATCTGACAACGTTGTTTGAAGTTGGGCGCCAGATATTGTTGTATAGTGTAATTACTGTATTCCCGGTATCTGGAAACTGTTTTTAATTAATGTACCTATGAAGGGATCATAGCAAGGGAAAAACTTCGGAATAAACATTTCGTCATTTAAAACACATCCCCACCAAACTGTTCCTAATAAAAAAACCAAAAAACAGCAATCGTAAAAAAAGTTTTTTTATGTCTCTAGGCCCATCTCGGCGGCTTGGCGCCTGGACAACGTAGCGCCGAAGAAACATCGTAGCGGTGGCAAGCCGTTTTTCGGATTTAACCAACCCGGGAATGCAACCCAAGACCTCCCTCACCGATAGCAATGTGTTAATAAACGAACTAACCAGGCGCTTGTTTGTTTTTTATATTTTTCTCTGATTTCGTTTGCACCATGTTCGGCTTACCATAGTCAATACGAGGAAAATGACTCACCATTATACCACTATCATTACTCTGTAGCCATGCAGCAAGTTGATCAACGCTAAAAGAAAACAAACCTGTTGTTAAAAGTCGTTTTCCTGTTGCGTGCGGGTAAAACTAGCTTGTGATCAATCTAGCTCATATTGGCTTTAAACCTCTTACCCAAAGTTTGTGATAAAAATATTTGCAGTTAGCTCAGCTGTTAAGCACACGCTATTGGTGCGGGAAGCCTGGAGTTCACTTCCTGGGCCGGACAAATCGGCAGTGTCGCCAACGGCTCGCCACCGATGCGACGTTTTGTCGGAGCTGTTGTCGAGGCGCTAAGCCGCGGAGATGAGCACCGCCACTTGTTACACGCTTCGGCGCATACGCGAGATGAAGATTTGGTTTTAATATGAAAATTTTTTTCGATTTTAAGTAACTTACTACAGCCTCAATTATTTTTCAGTTGATGCAAGAATTATTGGACACCGGTCTACATAAATGCGTGCGGCAATATGCTATGGAAATTCATATGCCGAGTCCAATAAGCAACGCTCGATGGCTGCTAAGGACTCGACTTCTTTACCATCAAATGACACAACTAAATGACTGGGGATGGAGATTATATAACACGACAGACAATGTTCGATATTTACGAGCTACAGTTGACAAAAATTATTCGCAAAGGTTAACAAAAAGAAACATGCTGGCAGGAAAAGGAGGAACAATTTGGTGGGAAACGGCTTTTGTAAACTTTGGTGTTCAAGGCAATTGTAAAAATTATCTGTAATCCAAGTAATAAGTAATCTTAAACATAGAGGAGAGTGGAGTAAGTTGGCCGTTTTTTTTTTTAATTTCCAAATATTTTTGTTATGGTAAATGCTATTAGCGAACCAAGTAGATCTTGAAAATCTTAAAGTTTTTGGCTTTCATTTAATATCTTTCTTATTTCGATATCTCCTCAGTTTTGCTCGCGCAGCTCACTTAAAAATGTCCTTCAAAAATGATCAACATGCTCCACTGGTTGGGTAAATTGGCCAGAGCGTTGGGGTAAGTTGGCCAGACTACTTCTTGAACACAAACGATATGTAATAAGTAGGGTAGCCAAAAGTCAATAAAGTCAAATATTTTTAACTGGCTCAGAAAGCCATTAAACTTCTACTATGCATGTTTTAGCTTCAAATTAGGCGTAGTTTAAAACTTGTTTGGTCAAAATGTTGCGTTGGGTCAAAATAAGGTCAAAATCTGCTTTTTAAGTCAAGATGCAAAATCTGCATCGTTTATATTGTTTAATATGCATTGTTTAATTAATCGATGAAACAAATTACGCCGACATGAATTCGCGAAATTTGGACCTTTTTTAACGTGTTTGGACCGAAAAAAAATTATTTTGTACCTTGCACTAATTTGATTGAAGCAATTTCAGTGCTATTTTGTTCGTTGTTTATGAGGTTTCGTTGTACTTCGTTCATAAAAAACTATTTAGCATTATTTTTACTTGCTTAAACGTGTTTTTGCTTTTTTTGTGATAAAATTTTTATGTCAAAAACAACGTCAAAATTTTAAATTTTTGAAATCAAAATTTTTAATTTTTTTTTAATCATAATTTTAAAATTTGTAGGTCAAAATCTGGTTGCCCTAGTAATAAGCAATACAAAATTAAAAATAACGAATATCAAAACAAAATAAAGAAATCGTCAACTCGAACCAGTAGTGTTTACTTATCGTTCTATAGAACCAAGGAAACGTCAATGGAATGAATATAAGTTGGGGTAAGTTGGCCAGACCTGTAATCGGTCACAAATGGCAATGGCCAACTTACCCCTCTGGGCAGCCATGTTGGAAATGGCCTAATAGCAGAATGAAGGCTAACGTTGAGAACGCTAAAGTGATATAAATCTATTGCTAAAGTTCCTGTTAACCTTTGACTGAAAACTTACTTTTCTGATGTTTTTGAAAGGGAAGATTAGCTGGTTCTGAACTGATTTTTTTTCAAAGTCCAGATTTCTATCAAAAATCAGTTTTTTATAACTTTACTCTGTTCTTCCAAGAAACTTAGTTAACTTTGTGTGGTAGTGGGTTGCAACTATGAAATTGGTTGCGCCAAAGCACGTGACCATTGTACTGCTAATTTTCGAGAAAAAGGCCATAGCCTATTTACCCTCCTGGCCAACTTACCCCAGTCTCACCTACCAGCTCATTTGCGACAGCACACTGCAAAATTAGTGATGTTTCCCAAGAAGCACTTCTAGCAGTGATTATTCCCAATACAAGTAATATACTCAGGGCCGGTTTTACCTATAGGCTAGGAAGGCCGAACCCCAGGTCCTTGTATAAATAAGTGGTTTGTCACGAACAACAAAGACTTTTTTGGGATCGACCATAGGACCTTCATATACTTAGACATGAGTCCGACTGTCCGATCATTGATCACTTGTGGAAAAAGTAGGATCGAAATAGCCTAAGACCTCTCATTGTCGTAGTCCGCCCCTGGCTATACCTTACAAAGCCGTGTTAAGACCTGAGGGGCCCCGGGGTAAAATTTTCGGGGCTACGTTTTTTGCTCACCTAATTTTGACGCCAACAGCTAATTTTTTAAGAGAATGTCATTTACCAGGGGGTCCTATCACGGGTGGCCCAGGTTATAGCCCTCTTAATGCTGCCCCGATGTCTTATGCTGCGTGGTTGTTCAAAAAAATCTATCGGTCTCAGTGACGTAGCGAGAAATTTTAAAAAGGGGGGAAGTCATAAACTATAAAACCCATCAAAATCTGCATGTTTCATTCACTCGGCAACATCTGTTCTTTTTTACTAAAATGCAAAATCAAGAAGGGGGGCATGGCACAATGTCCCCTTCCTAAATACGTTCTTGTTCGCTCTTGAAACAATTTAACGATTTTGCTCCGAGATTTTTCGTAAGCACGCTTAGAAATCAAACCACAAGTGCGCACAGTGTAAAAGCACTTAAAAAAACTGCCTACTAACGAGCTCGCTTAGGAACAGTCTGTAATTGCTTGATTTGGAACCATAGCCTATAACTCTACACTCATTTATTTATGCTGTTTTTTGCACGCAGCTGGAAATGATATCTGAATCTTCGTTTTTGAAATGTTAATTGAGATATTTACAAAAAGCATGCCTTGAGTAAATAAACAGATTATCTAGCCTACTACTTTGCAAAATAATCCTATTCGTTACATTTTGAACTATCTTCAATATTGTTAACTTTTTTATTAACGCTTAAATGTAGTTTCGTAGAAATGCATGCCGTGTGTTGTATCGCTGTTTTCTTATTTAACAATGCTGGAGCATCGTTGTAGTGAATCTGTATTGTTATTTTGTTAAAGTTGTTTTTACGTGTTGATAGCCTTTTTCGTTCAAGTTCTATTTGGATATTGGTACTTTGGTAGGTTAAAGTTATTAAACCAAATTTAATCAAGTTGAATCTGATGATTTCTCATATTGAGAGTAAGAGCAAATCAGTGACATTGACAGGTGCCAGCAGAAAAGTTCAGCCTAAGATGTTAATAGAATCAGGCTGTTTTAATGCTTTTTGAATAATTTTCAGGCAAATTTTGTTTGCTTTTTTTGACCCTAAATTCTGAGTGTTTCGCCAAATATGATGCATCGTGTTCCCACATTTTCGATAAGCGTGCTTAAGGCGTAAGACTTATTGCTATCGAAGAGGTTCGAAGTGATACATCAAAAAGGTTTTTGAAAATGGCTAGTGGTAGAAGGCATACCCCTTATCCTACCCCCTGGATCTGCCCCTGGTTATAAACTACAGAAACTCATCAAAAAAGTTTGGCATATTTCAGTCACTTGGCACCATCTGTTTTGTTCATTTTTACTAAAAGGCAGAGTCAAAAGGAGGGGCCATGACACAATGTCCCCCACCTAAATTCGCTCCTGCCCTTAAGTTACCATATTGTTTGTATTCGTCAACTTCCATCTTTCGAAGCTGCTTAGGTTAAGATGTGACATAGATCCGACTGTATAACTATGTACATCCACATATTTGCACGCTGAAACACCGTGCTGTGCGTAATAAAAACTCATTCGTTGCCCACAGCTTCCACGTCGGTACGTTGTTACTAAACTGGAAAACCATGTTGGACTTTTTTGAAAATAAAACTGACGCAACCGGTATCCCAATATCGGTAGGTACTGCTTTCTGGTTCAATGTAGCTCTCGTTTTTTCTACAAAGTGCGTAATTAGATGTTTTATAGAGAATGGTAAGAGAGTTATGGGTGACTACACGGTCCAAATAGCCTCTGACAGCCTATACATAGTACTTCAACACTTCTAAACGCCAAACCTGCGACATACCAACAAGCATTTCTTTTTTTTATCCCAGTAGTGTTAATAATGGAAAGAAAGTACGTTATAGCTATTAGTGTACTTTCTTTCCGTACCGCCAACGCGATAAAGAATACGATAAAGTGAAGGAAATAGCCTACAACTACGCTGCAAGAACAGGAAAGAGGCAACAAAACAATTAACGTTATGGCATGCGGATAGAAGAGGAGCTGAAAAAACAAAATTGGGCCCGGTTGCAACGCCTGGGTAAGGAGCAGAAATTAAACGATGGTCAGACATACAGGACAACAGAAGCATCACAGCATCGCTCTTTTTCTAAATTTTCTGAATCCGCTCGTAGGCGAGCTACAACAATGCTGACCTCGGACCGTAAAATCGTGTGGAGCTCTGTTGATGCTAGTTCGGTGATAATCGTGTAGGCAAAAGGTGGGCTGCCACCCACGCACAGTTACAATATGGCGCATCGCTAAACAGAGTTTTCACCAGTGCACTTTCTGTTTCTACAAAAAAGAAAATTTAATTTCTAAGTAAACAACCATCTTGTCTCATAGTTTTATAAAGAATTTTACAAAAGACATTTGCTCATCCATGGTTGCTCTGCAACATAATGTAAATATGGAGCTGTTTTTGTCTTGAAAGCAGCGACAAAAAATGATTCAGCATCAGTCAGTGGTGTAAAGTAACGAAGTACTTTTACTTGAGTAGTTTTTTTCGGTAACGAGTACTTTTTTGAGTATTTTTTTTTTGGCTACTTTTACGTTTACTTAAGTACTGTTAGTATAAAGTAACTCTACTTGGGTAGTTTTTATTTTAGAAAACTAGAAGTAGTTTACTATTGGGGCAATTGAGTTACAGTCTCGCCTTGAAATCCCTCGTTGCGCCTAAAATCTGTATTTACACTCCAATTCTCCATTATTCAACTCCATAACACTCGGTTTCGTCATCGCCATGGAAACTTCACCCCATGCGATAAGAATTACGCTGTCGCCTTTGATACTAAACGTCATGCAGGGAAGCTATAAATACCAATTCTTAAGTCATTGGTTTAACCCAACTCTGAATCGAACCCCAAGTCGACCGTTCCAGAAGCAGACGCTCTATCCAATCAGCCATCTGGGCGGTAATAATTTCTTTTGTTTCACCATTTTGCCATTTTCAAAGCAAGTCCATCATCGCCGCAGTGGCAAGTGTGTAGTTGACACTTTAACGTTTGAAAACGCTATAAGAGTACTTTTACTTGAGTAGTTTTTAAATGACTACTTTTTTACTTTTACTTAAGTGCTTTTTTTAGTCAATACTTTCTACTTTACTTCGAGTAGTTTTGCCGTCAGTAACAATATTCTTACTTAAGTACAGTTTCAAAATACTTTTTACACCACTGGCATCAGTATTGCAAGTCGAAAAGAATCGTTTTTGCAGAAGCAACATGAAGTGATTAGAAAACCAAAGGGCGTGAGGCTGCACCAGCCAAAGACAAGTGCAGGTGCTTTGGTCTATGATCTCAGTTGTGGCGACCACTATACATATAATTTTATATATAGATTTTGTTGTTTAATTTAGTTAATAAAAGAAAAGCAGTCTCCAACATCATTTGAAGATTAACATTTTTAAAAAAAGAGAATGTTGTCAGTAACTAATCCTTTTGAAATGGCGTAATCTCGTTGCTTGAGCCCCCTCATTCCACACACTCTCTAGGTTCGGCAATGCTTTCTTGATGCTTTGAACAACCATTAGTAGGGGAAAAGCAGCTTCAAGTAGCATAAAGAAATTGAATGAAAGAGCGTAACATAATTAACAAACAATACTTTGTTTGTTTGTTTACAAAGTTCATGAAATTTTGTTTCGTAGGTTTAAGCCTTCAATTGTTTGTTTCAAAATTTGACATGGTACGCCTACAAGAATCCGAGGAGCCTTTAAACCTCGAGGCTCTCGAAAAAATCATCCAACGCTCTCAACCTAAAACAATAGAAATTGGATGGTATCAAAACGAAGGATTTGTGCAGCATTCTGGACTTGTGATAATTTTTGATGGCGTAGTGATGTAAATCTTTTTTTTTTTTTCAAAAAAACGTGTTTTTTTGCAAAAAAAAATGGCTGAAATAAGTTTTTTTTTAAATATATTCTGAAGTAGCCAAAGTAATTATCTGTATTGGCCACCAAATTGTTTATTGTTAGGTCTTTTCGTAGAGATGGATCTAATACGTAGCGAATGGAGCGTTTAATTCTGCCCCTAAATCTGTAACTGAAAGAACCTTTCATCAAATCTAAAGCAGAATGTACCGTGTCCGTGCTCAGTTCTACAGGCTTAGGTTTTATAGGTTAACACCACGAAACCATACACCGCAGAATTTCACCGCTATGCAAGACGATAAAAAACTCCTTTTACTCTAGGACATCCTCATTTACTCCACTATGCGGTAGCGACTGTCAGTGGCTCACCATTCCTGCAACACACTTCCGACCAAAGTATACACAAAGTTGCAGAAACCTCAATGATTGTTTAATTTAACAAAGGTTGAAAAATAAAGAATAAAGTTGCAACGCATAACTGCCACGAAAAAAATTGAAAACGCACAAACAAATTTCTCAGTGAATGCAAACTAAAGTTGCTTATTTTGTAACACAGAAGGCCTAATTGCCACATTCATTTTTCTTAATAATGCAACTATAGCGTACGTACACTGGCGTCAATTGCACTGACAGTCATGTTTTACTAAGCTTTCGTATCTTTAAAATAATCGTAACAAAACCAGAAAAAGTTTTTTTTAATTGAACTTTCAGCCAAAATAGTGCTTTGATTATAATAAAAACCAATGATACTGTAATACGTGTGGTACAGTTTACGCAGAGCCGCGGCAGAGCAGTCAACTTAGGGGGGGTCAAGCGTTTATCAGGGAGGGGGCAGAGTTAAAAATTAAGCACAAACGCCGCTGTCTTCAAAAGAGTAAGCTTGTTGATTGGGGGGCAAGCATGTCGATCGGGGGTGCCAGGCCCCCTGCTTCGCCCTTGCCGCCGGCCCTGAGTCAATCTAGGATACAAATAAAAAATGAAAATTAAGCAATATCATTCTACCACCACCTAGGCTACTGTCATTGCCGCGAAATAGGAAATGGTATTACTTCGCTGACAGGACGATTGATAAAAATTATATGGCAAACCGTAGGAATTAATTCTTTCTTAGATTTGACCTCACAAAATATACTAGACCTTCTTCATCAAACGAATATAATAATCGACCCAACTTAACTCACTTAGCTACGGTACTCACCGTGCTACTGTTCAATAAACACAAGCACCACTTATCATTTCAGTAACACTATACAACAAGGGCTATACCCTTCAGCATACAACAATATTGCTTACTCTACGCACACTAAATTTCCACTCGAATAATTACGCTCGAAAATTCACGTCTATTTATACTCTAAAATCAAGTTCGAGAACGTTCCACAAGATTCTCAAAAAGAAACAAGAAGAAAAATCACATGACATGCAAAAATTCACACCAAACCACACTAAACACGATTGTGACATCAAGAAAAATCATATGACATGCAAAAACTCACACCAAACCTCAGTAAACACGATTGTGACGTCAAGAAACATATGACATCATTTTGCAACCTTACGAAACAATCCCACGAATAAAACTTCGGAAAACAACGCATCGGTCTAGAACCTTCTATAGTAGACTAAGCATTTAAAATAAAACACATTAAACAGTTATATCGTTACAGTCATGTTCAATATATTAACGCGATTTCATGCGACTTACCAAGCTTTGTATTAAAAACAAACTTGTTTAAACTTATCAGGTAGGAATGCATTAAAAAATAATAAAAAACAAAAAAAACGAGGTCAAAAAAGAACAACAAAAAAATACAACGTTTTTTACATCACTAGACGTGAAGAGAATTACCATCGACTATGGAACCTCAAATGGAAAGTCAACTGCTCCGAAGATGTTAGGAGGGAAGAAAGGGGAGCTACACCTCTATTATTATAAAAAAAAGTATGTGTATAAATATGTTCTGGTAAAATTCGACGAAGGTAAATTGATTCCATTCATTGAAAAAAGTTTGATGAAGGCATCTGATGATAACAATCTGATGTTTCATAACTGCCGCAACTCTGTTTGTTAAGTCTTCGAAAAACTGAAAAAGAAAGAAAAATTAGACTGACAAAAAATTGGGAATTTTTCGAAAAAGAGCTAAAAAAATGAAAGAGCTTTCGGAAAAAGAACAAATTGACTTAGAAGAACAAGAAAGGTTACTTTTTGTGCAAAACTTCACCTATAAAAATTGCGTTGCATATTTTTTCAATAACCATATGAAAGCACCTATATAAAATTGGTTGATGCCACTGCTGTGGCTTTGCAAAATGAGCATGTCTTGATATTAACTATTTCCGGCAACAGGGATTTGTTCCTTGTGACGTAATAGAGCTATGTCTTACCGGACGCTGTTTCCCAGATCACCCTTGAGCAAGGTGTTGTATCTGTTAGCCTCCCTATCTGGGATTACAGGTTAAAGCTAGAAAAAATTGAGGATGTTATTGGCATATTTTTTCTATAGTTATTGTTGCATGTGCGTTTTTTGGCGTGTTTCATTTCTTGTTTTTCAAAAAAAAAAAATACATATATATATTACAGCGTTTTTAGAGTGTTAATCCTTGCAGTCTTTGCAGCTGATTAGCTGACGATCGGTCGGTTGGCGCAGCGATAACGATAACGCGCTGTCCATAGTACGAGAGATCAGGCTTTGATTCTTGGGCCGGTCAAATCGGAAACTATATTGCCAACGGCTTGCCATGGCTGCTGCGATGTTTCTTCGAAGTTCGAAGCTGTGTTGCCGAGGCGCTAAGCTGCGGACATGGGTGCTGCAACTCGTAACACGCTTCGGCGTAATTATACGACTATAGGCTAATAACTGTTTGATCTATTGACCTAGTTGTATCATTGTTTTACAAAGGTGTGGTTAGCCTACAGCATTGGCAGTTATTGTGGGAACGTATAAAGTTCAAAGACGCACCTTCCACGATAATTATTGAGTAAGCACCAAATTTTGCCTGGTCCTTTACCCAGCCTCGAACAAAAGGCCGAAAAATTGTCATTTTCTTCTCCTAGCGTTTCTATGGCAACATAGAGCTGTTTTTCCATAAAGCAGCAACGAAATTCAGTTATTATTGTCAATTGAAAGGAATCGTTTAGATGTGATAAAAATTAACGCAAGAAGAAAAGAACCCACAAAAAAAAAAACGCAAAAAAAAACAGATGCTGCTTAAATAAAAAAGCACTTTAAAGTAACAAGTTACGAATTAGATTACAGGTCAAGATAAAATTTTACGATAATAATAATAACTAAGGTCATTTTTCAAAGTATATTGAACTGCAAATTCAACAGCGATTGAAGGAGACCGTGAAGTGAGCTTGCGCTCTTTGAGCCAGCAGCAGCCATCCGGTATGTACTGTTTATGAAATGCGATCGGCTCCTGCCGTGAATCAAATCCGCCACGTAGGGTTTGTCGCTGCCCGCGGTACCGCTATAGGCCATGTTGCTGACTAATCACTACTGCCAGAAACCACTGCTCTGCGGGTAGTCTGTTTTAGGTACGGTATGAATTTTATAATTTCCATGACTTCCGTTGTTTTAATATTTATTATTTTTATTCATGATATCACAAAATTGATTATCAACATCAAAAAATTCATGATATCAAAAAATTGATCATCAAATAGCTCACATGGCGGAGTGGTAAGAGTGTCCGCGTCAGGAGCTGCAGACTTGGGTTTGATTCCGAATCGGATTATGGAACCTCCACTTGGAGTGGTAGACAGATGGCTGGCAACTCCTCAGCGAGCTCGTATAGCGCATTGATCGCTTTCTTGTGATAGAATAATTATGCAAAAATTATGAATACACTGTACATGCAAAAATAAAATACGAAACTTATGATGCAAAAAATAGTATCAAGAACTGCGGACCTGAAGCCCACTAAACTTGGACATGTGGACAGGGTAATTGTGTATTAAATTCCCGTAAATGTTTGGTCTCGGGACTGAATTTGAAACTACGAGACCAATACCAAACTAACTCAGGACCACGAGCCTAAGTTTCAGACCGCGACCAAGACCGCAAAAAAAAACGGTCTCAATACCTACACCACTGGCCCAGAAGCGTGAAAACGCCTTAAATAATAGTATTGTACTTTATTTTGAAATAACACAGTCTAGTTGCAGTCGCAGAAGCTTCATCAATACTGGAAAAAATAAACAGAAATGATCAAAAATCAATGATCAACAACCAGCATTGTTTTGTTATTGCAGAAAGCTTCTTAATGTTTGTTTCATAGTTTAAATTTATACTTCATATGGGAAAACAAAGCTTCCAAACAGCCTATAGACCTGGATGAGGTCATAAAAATCATCCAACGCCATCGACAGAAAAAATTGGAAATCGGATGGTACCAAAAGAAAGGTTATTTAAAGCATACTGGATTTGTGATAATTTGTGATAGCGTCATACTAATTACCATCGATTATGGAACGTCAGATCGAAAGTCAACTGCTCCAGAGGCGATAGGAGGAAAGGAGGGAGGGTACATTTCCATTATTACCAACGAAAGTACGTGTTTAAAGGTATTTTGACAGAATTACACCCCAGCGAATTGATTCCATTTTTTAAAAGATGTTTGATGAAGGAAAATGAAGCTTATGACCTGGTATTTCATAACTGCCGCAATTTTGTTTGTGAAGTCTTCGAAGAACTGGAAAAAGAAGAGAAAATAACAAAAGAAGTCAGTAGAAAGTTTTCGGAAGACATGGCGATCGTTAAGAAGGAAGATGAAAAAAAGGTGATACATTATATACGAATTCAAGCTTTCAAGCTTGCGCTGTTCGGTTGGAAATATTGTCGATTTGCCAAAGAAAAGTTTGAGATGATCAGAAGATCAAAGAAATGAAAAAGAAATTCAATTTAAATCTAATTGAGTGCACTCGCGTTTGCCAGCGCTTTGTTTTCTCAAGAGATCAGATGCGTTTACAGGATGCCATCAACTCGGGGTCGAGAGAGGATCTTTTTTCGCTTGTTGGCTAAAATTAACGTTTGGGATGTAATGCGCCTCTGAAACTTAGTGATGTCACAGGTGCAGACGCATCTTTTAATTGTGTGTAATTATTACTCGTCACTTGTATATACTGATGTGAATGCTACCCGTAAAATACCAAAGTTGTAACTTTTTTTGCTTGACGATATAGGCTACTACCAAAAATTGCAGCAATAAAGCTAATAAATGATACAAATGTGTCTCGAGAATTTTTTTGTAAATTTTTCCGTTTTCCGGATAGCTGAAAACCCAAGAAAAAGGGAAACCTTAAGCCTAGCGGTTAGCAGGATTTTTTTTTTTTTTGGTCCGCTAACGGTCCAGTTCTGATGCTTTTTTCTAGCATTGGGCCGCTAACGAGCCGCAAGACCATTATTGAAAACCCTTTAAATTTATTTCCCTTTTGAGATTTCGGGACGGCAAATTTTCCGGGAAATTCAAAACGTTTTTTCTTCGCATTGGTAGCGAAATGTTAGAGTAGGGTTTGCTTGCAGCGTTATTTTAATGGGTTTGGAAGGGACCTAGTAAAACAGACTATGAAACCTTGTTAAAACTGAGAAATTTTAAAGGCTCAAAACGCACAAAAAGCCTCCAAAATAAGGTAAAATTCGGCAAAATTTTTTGGGGGGACATGCCCCCAGACCCCCCTAGCTTGGCATCGCCCCTTCGGGGCTCGCTCTTTTGTATCACCATCCAAGAAAAAATGTTTAGGGGGCCCCGAAAGATGATTTTGGGAGGGGGGCTCATTGCCTAGTTCCGGCCCTGCTCTTGGCGCCGCCACTGCAAGCTAGTGATAAAATTATCCGTCAGTCATTCGAACATTACAAAATCAAATCTTCATTATTCCCGCGGTATTACGCCGAAGTCCATTTCCGAAGCTTAGCGCCTGCCCAACATGAAGAAACGTCGCAGCGGAGACAAGCCACTGGCGACACTGAGTGCGATTAAACGCCCCAGAATCGCACTCCAGACCTCCCGCACCGATAGCGATGCTGTAAACCATTACATCAACCGAACAAACAAATTTTGATGTAATTTATTGCTGTTATGCCTAATACTATACAAGTAGGTTTTAGCAGTTTGCATAAATGTTTAGCATTTTCAAATGTTTGTATCGGTTGATGACGTTGAAAAGAAATTGGTGACGTGTTCTTGCGTCACACTTGATTGGTACCAAAAAAAGAACATTCTCATTTAATACATACTGGAATTGTGATACTTTTTGATAACGTTAAGACATTTACAATTGATTATGGAACTTTTGATGGGGTATCATACAAGCTTAAGGCCATAAGTGGAAAACAGGGAGGAATTTTATTTGGCCCTTATCTCTCCGAGTGTACTTTTGAGTCGTTTATTTGCGAACTGAGCAAATCCGAGTTGATACCATTCACAGTACCACTTGATGGCGCACAACTGTCGCAATTTTGTTCGGGAAGTTTTTGAAGAGTTGGTGGTTCGAGATATTATTTCGTCCGAAGATTGCGAGGAATTCCTTCGAGAAATATAAGGAATCGAAAGAAAGGATTTACATAAAGTATGCTCCACTACCACGCTGAACAAAGCAGCTGTCGGAAACTTTATAGCCCCAGGAATTGGTACTGTGGCCGAGTAATTACAGGAATTATTTTGGCGGTTTTTGAAGGCGTCTTTTTCATTTGATTTTATCCACATGGTCTGTCACAAGCGATGAAATAGTGTTATGGTCTCAATCAGTTTTATTCTATTTTGACTTGTATTTCCCCATTTTATTTACGCTGTTTTCCTCCGTATGACCAACGACTGAATCGTTACCCATAAACTATGTGTTTCTGCAATGCTATCGTGCGCTTGTGTTTTTGTTGTATTTAATTAAAAAGAACCATTAGTATTTAAATTAATTAATTGCCTTTGTCATCAAGTTGTTAAGGTATTGCCTTGGTTTGGGAGGTCTGGGTACAAACCCAGGGTCGAACTCAATGGCGAAGTCTTATGCGTACGATGTTACAATTTCCTTTACTTCGTTGATTTTTGTATTTTGCATTTTTGTCAATGTGCTTGTTTGCGCTTGAAGTAGATAGATGATTAGCTTTTAGTGACCCTGAGAGGATGAACGCCTTTGGTCCGTTGAGCCAATTTGTGTCAATAATGGTGTCGCCAAGAGCGGCCCACGCTCCTCCAGGGCCTGTACGGACGTCCGGCTTTGCTAGAGTCCCCTAGCAAGGCATATCGCTTCTGCTTCCACAATAACAATAACGCTTCTCGAAAATGACCTGCCGGTAAGCTCAGTTGAAAAGACGTTGAATTTCAGGTCGGTGAAATCGGACGCAGTGTTGCCAATGGTTCGACGCCGCTACGACATTTATTCGGTGTTGTGTTGCCCTAAACCGGTGAGATGTGCCTCGCCACTCGTTACACGCTGTAGCGTAATACCATAAGTATATTGAAGATTTGATTTTCTTTCTGGTAAATATCGCTGAGAAAACAAAGGTTAGCTGCTCCAAGTGTTTACAATTCCGTACATTGTAAATAAGAAGCGTTAAGCGATTTCAGTTCCTCAGATTAAGCAACATCACTTGATATCAGTGCCAATATCATTTATAAAGAACTGTTTTTAGCAATATGAGATTATTAGAAAATTAAGGAGTTGAAGCAATACGAGAGTTGCTAGGCCTCGTCGTTAGTTTAAAGTTGCAAATTTGAATTGTGATTTTGGTGACATCAAAAAATATTTTGCAGACTCGTTTTGTTGGATTTCTTTTACATAGAGCGATCTTAAAACTAGTTTTTGAAAGAAAAATGTTAGGTTTTCAAAATAAGCCAATAGACTCCTTAGAGCAGTGTTGGGTAGGCTCGAGTCCAGATTTTGAGGACTCGGATTCATAAGTTTCACTTTGGACTTGGACTCGAGTCTTCTTTTTTTGGTGTGTTGGATTTCGATGTTGTGAAAAAGTGATGCAAGTAGGCCTGCTAGTGAGGTTTTTCATTTTTCTATCTACGACAAAGTCAGCAGCTGCAGCAGCATAGGCTACATCATACCTACGTTCTTTGTGATTTTAACGTTAATTTGATTACGTCATTTTCGACGCTTCTCATTCGTTGTTTCCTACTGGCAGCAGCAAGTGCCTGCGAAGGTGTCAAGAAAGCCGAAATCAAAGAATCCACACTCTCGTCTAGTTCGTTAATCGTGAATGAGAAGAAAGCCACGACAGAATGCAGGTTGTAGTCCGTTTGATTTGTTGGTAGAGCAAATGTTAGAGCTTTGAGATGAGACCACAGGCAGAGAAGATGGCTTGAGAAATAATTTTGAAAGTAGGCCAACACTTGACATTATTGAATTTCGATAGATAGCTTAGTTCTTAACGTCTTGGTAAATTTGTATTAACATGTAAGCAAAAATTTCAGCGTTGCATTTATGTAACTTTTACAAATAGCGTTTTGATTCCGTCTTTTTCAAAGAATTGGTTGTGTCCCACTTCCAGCAGCATATGAGCTCAAAATTTTTCTCGGACTCGAAAATTTTTCATGCCGTGGGCTTGGACTCGACACTGCTAGACTCGGACTTGGACTCGCATCAAAAACACTTTTACCCAACTCTGCCTAAAAACCCTAAATAAGAAATCTTGTTTTCTTCTCTAATAAGTAGGGCGATTTTTATTGACCTAAAAATCTCAAAAAATTGACCTTATTTTATCAAAAAATTGACTTTATTGAACTAACGAAACAATCAAATGAAAGAACCAGCCCATAAGCAAAAAAACAACAACACCAAAGTCACTTCAGTTAGTGCTTATATAGATTATAATGTACGCACATGTAATTCAAGAGTTTTGCTATTCGCTGTATTGCAATCTTTCTAACATCAAAGTATGTTCGAATAACTGCATTGTCTTTTCAATTCTAATGTTTTTAACTATCGGCACGTAGCGACAAAAATATGTGACAAATGAAAACACGACTAAAAGCTTATTTCATCATAAACCAATTTTGCTGAGATTGCAATTTTGCAAAGCTGTCTGAACGGACCTTTACAATCAAAATTGATCAAATCACATCAAACATTACATTAATGAATTAAGCATGTGTAAACTGTAATACCGGTAACAGTCTGGCGATAGCATACGCCTCATTGGTACCATTAACAGTTACAAACCTCCATCTCTAAATTATCTGAGTCATCTCTTTTTGAGTATAAAGTAGAAAATCGCGCAAAAAAAGCAAGAAAGCAAAAATTGACCTAATAAAAAAATTTGATCTAAAAAACTTAAAATTGACATTTATTGACTTTATAACTTCATCAGTACTGATCCTACGACCGTGAAATTTTGTTTCCACATTGTTAGAGATATTTTCTCCATCCAAAAAGAATTGACTTTATTGACCGTGAGTCGCCCTGCTAATAAGCCAATTATTTCCTGATTCGAAGGACCTACTTTTCATTTTTATTTTATTACGTAACTTCCTAACAAACTTGTACTTCGAGCAAGATAAGAAACCTATGGTGTGTTATCTTTGCCTAGAGTAATAAATTACCTTCCTCTACGCACAATAGCCAGGCAATAAAAGACAATGTTTGTTGTCGAGCTACAGTGTCGTCAGATTGGAACTATTTGTTCTAGATCTAAAACTAAAATCAAGCGCTTGGAACCAAAATTTTCGATTTGGAACCTGGTAGGCCTACTATATTTAGAACCAAAGTGATGCTTTTGGAACGTTCCAGAATTTTGGACAGGGCACATGCGAAACCTACAGTTTCTAGCATGCGCAGCATAAAATCTACTTCTTCTTCCAACTTTTGCAAAAGAAAATCGTTTGGGCTCATCACACTATTTTGGTTGAGAAATCGGCATTCAAGCATTAAATGTTTTCCAAAAAGAGAGCTTTCTTGTCTGATGAAACTGTGAAAAGCGCCCTACCGTGACAAAGGAATTTTGATCAGCAGCGGGCGGCGGGGCGCGAGCCTTCAAAAAAGAAAGGATGTTCCAAACTTATCCTGTGTTAAAAAAAAACATTTATATTTTAGTTTGTAAGCTAGACCAAAATTATAGAAGTATGTCAGGCAAGTCATGGGCTGATCTTCTCGATGTTTTTTTTTAGTCAAGAAACTGTTTCGCGTTTTTGGAAATCCTTGATACGGTAAAGACTAGTCAAATAACCTAGTGGAACTGCACGGACTATGATACCGGCAACTCAGACGTCAGAAGTGTAGTGACTCTGGGGCGTGCCTACAAATTTGAAAAGGGGGGGCGCAATTTCCTGTTTTCGTTTCCACGGAAAATATCGGTGAAGACCAAAACAAAAAGTCATCGCGTCCTCAGATGTCCTGTTTCCACTGTTCCGCTGACTGGACTGGAGATAATAATCAGCTTATATTTTAGCAGGGGGGGGGGAGCGGACTCAGCGGCCTTCCCTTGGGTACGCCCCTTGGACTAGTGATGGTGGTATTGCGATACCCAGGTAGTCAACTTACTGAAACAGGCCAACTCGACAGGTTGCCTAGAATAAAGCTGAATGTTTAGTTGCTTTATACCCAGGTAATGAGTTTAGTACTAAAAACAGACCTACCCGTATACTTGTCAGTACTAGACTGCTACGATACGGTATATTGAAGTAGCGTCAAGTAAGCCTATGTATTTGCAACACTTAACTTGCGAAATTGTAATTCTAATATTTGGAACTATTTAGAACGTTTTTGAGGTTCAATCTGGAACCTCTTGTTGAAAGCAATCTGGCATCCCTGTCGAGCTATTTCTGGCTGTCCAAGGTCTTCAAAGCGCCATATTTAATTAACGTTTTAACGTGTTTTGAATTAGTAGGCTATTATCAAGTCTAGTTGAGATTGCAGAAGCTTCATCGATACTTCAAAATGCAGAGAGTTGAGATTGCAGAAGCTTCATCAATACTTCAAAATGCAGAGAGTTGAGATTGCAGAAGCTTCATCAATACTTCAAAATGCCGAGAGAAATGATTAAAAATCAATAACAAACAATGTGTTGTCATTTAGGAAGTTTGTAATAATTTTTCATAATTTTAAAATTTATACTTCATAGTTCATATGGGAAACAAAGCTTCCAAACAGCCTATAAACTTGGATGAGGTCACAAATACTATCCAACGCTATCAACCTAGAAAAATAGAAATTGGATGGTATCAAAAGAAAGGTTATTTAAAGCATACTGGACTTGTGATAATTTGTGATGGCGTCAAGAGATTTACCATCGATTATGGAACCTCTAATGGAAAGTCAACTGCTCAAAAGACGTTCGGGGGAAAGAGAGGAGGGGTACACCTCCACCATTACCAAGAGGAGTACGTGTTTAAAGGTATTTTGGCAAAATTGAACCCCAGCGAGTTGATTCCATTCATTGAAAAATGTTTGAAGAAGGCATCTGATGATTACAACTTGGTGTTTCATAATTGCCGCCATTTCGTTTGTGAAGTCTTCGAAGAACTGGAAAAAGAAAAGAAAACAACAAAAGAGGCCAGTGAAATGTTTTTGGAAGACATGAAGATTGTTAAAAAAAAGGATGAAAAAAAGTTGATACATTATATACGAATTCAAGTCGTCAAGTTTGCTATGTTTGGCGGGAAATTTTGTCGACTTGCTGAGGAAAAGATTGATATGATTAAACAAATGAAAAAGAAATTCAATTTCAGTCTATCTGAATGCTTTCTCAACGTTCAGCGTGCGAAAAACCAAAATGGTTTAAAACGTGCCATCGACTCGGGGTCGAGGGAAGATCTTCGTTCGCTTGTGGGCTAAAATCAACGTTTTGAATGTAATAATACGCCTATGAAACTTATCGATGTCACAGGTGCAGACGCATCGTTTAACTGTGTGTAATTAAAGCCTACTTGTAACTTGTATACTGATGTGAATACTACCGATAAAATACCAAAGTCGTAAATTATTTTTGCGTAACGATGTACAATTAAAATTGCAGCAATAAAACAAATTAATGATACAAATGTGTTTAATCATCATTTTCTTTCAATATGTAGGTAGGAGCAAGGCCGACAATGAGAGGCTCTAGGCTAGGGGTCCTCGACCTGGGGTCATTGCCTCTCCTGGGAGCCATATATAAGACATTAATCCGAGGGCCACAGTCACAAGATGCATTAACCTGTTAACATAAACCATAAGACCACCAAACGGTTGTAGCTATGCTATGAATGAAATACCGACGGAAAATTTTATTGCTGAGCAGGGGCCACTGGTGTTAAGAGTCTATAGAACGAAGCCACAAACCATAAAAGGTTGAGAAGCACCGCCCTACACAATTTTGAGAGACCGGTTCCTTTCGTGATCAATGAACGGTGATTAAATTTATCTCGAAATAATGGTCTTCATGGTCGATCTGAAAAATAAGTCTTCAGTTAGAGTGTTGAACTCTTTTTTTTTGTGACGAAGCCCTTTCTTTTTCCGCGGTCCCTAGGCTTCAGCCAGCGGCGCAGCGAAAACTTCAAGAAGAGGTTAGGGGAAGAGTGCAAGAGACATAAACTATAAAAAGCGTCAAACGAGTCTGGTGTATTTCAGTCACTGAGCATCAGTTGTTCTTTTTTTTGCCGAAAGGCAAAGTCAAAAAGTATTTTTACCGAAGTCTACTTCGTTTAGTTCTGTTTTGGTTGAAAGAGCAATTCAAAATTTATTGCCATTGACACAGTAAATGACTATAAATGTACGCTTAAATTATGAAATTTGATAACTGTCACGTGTCAATCAAACTTTGATTATACTCGCGGGTTTACGACAAAGCGTGTAACTAGTCGCGGGACCCACCTTCGTGGTTTAGCGCCTGGAAACGTCGTGGCGATGGCGAGCTTCGAAGAAAACGTCGTAGCGGTGGCGAGCCATTGAAACAATGTGTCTAATTTGACCGGGTAGGAAATCGAACTCATAAACTACCGCGTCGATTACGATGTATAAAACCACAACGCGAAGTTTTGATATATTAGCAAAACTACATAAGATATTTTACAAAATATTTAAAAACTCATAATCAGCTCTTCATTTGAGTTTTATTAGTTTTGCGAAGTTTTTCGAGAGTCAACTCAAAGTGGTTGTATGATTTGTAAGAGTATCGAACCCAAGCTTCTTACTCGATTAAGGAACTAAGTTCCAGCAATAAATCAATTTCTTTTCATCGACAACAGTGACGTAATACAGGCTCTTCAGTTTAAATCGGCGTTTTGTTGACACAAGAGCCGTCGAGTGTTAATTCGACCCACACAAAGAACTCATGAACATGTAGTAGGATTGCAGAAGGTATACAATTGGCATTAAGTGCAGCTACTTTTTTGCCGTGATTATCCCTACATAGCTATTAGTGGTGATAGCTTTGTTGTTTTCGCACCGTCAACACGATAAAGAACACAATGAGATAGAGGGAATGGAACAACGGAGCGAGAAGAGCGAAAAGACAACAAAACAATCATCGTTACGGCATGCAGATGCAGGCAGGAGGAGAAAAGTTAAAAAGAAGGTAGGAGAAGATGAATAAGTTACTTGTAGTTAAAATTTGGAGACTGAATGTGTAACTAGAACAGTTTAAGTACAGTAGTTTAGACCTGGCGTCCACAAATACTTTTTTGCGCGACCCCAAAAAAAAATTGCCCTTAATCCACTCGACCCAAAAATTTTGGAAGCGTCATTTTTGTTTAACTTTATTTACTTTAATTGCCAATTTTAAGGCTGCTGTAACACGCAGCAATTTTTACAAACAGGAGAAAGTTAGCCCAGTCGTAATCGTAAGGAATTAATCATTGCATTTTTTCTACTAGTGAGAAGTATGAACTCTGCGTTTAGAACACAATAAGCAAATTTGCGGTTTTATGCGAGAGACGATTCAAAATAGAGTGAATGGTTTCGGGTTGGTAGGTCAGAACACGTAAACTGTACGAAATCCCATCTACAGTAAATTTTTCTTTTATATTCAGTTATAAAATCTTCGCTGTTCTTTCGTCTGTAAAGCTGGTTAGGCCGTTGTACCGGTTTTTCTTTTCAATGAGGCTGAGGACGTTGCTCATTTGCTTGTTGGTGATCCTCTTTGCTTGAAGACGTAATGATTTTTGTTGGCACATTTACCGTACTGCTCTCGTTTAAGTTTTCTCCTGAATTGATCCCTGTCCGTTTTTTTCTAAGCATTCGATCGTTATTAACCAGTTTCTTAACATTTATTTGTGACGACCCAAACACTGGTACATAATTATCGATTGAAATAAAGTTTTATGTTCAAGTCTAGCAATATAGGTTGACGAAATGTTACGTATACCCAATATTTCTAAATTTTATGGAAGGATTATCACTAGGGCCATTTATTTTTTGACCTAAAAAAAATTATTTTTGGCTTAAGCAAAATTTTGATTATATTTTGACCTAACCGTTATCACATGTTATTTATGTCTTTTTGCACTTTTTTCATTACAAATGTTTCAAAATCCGCAACTTACATAAATTTTTTAAAGAAGAAAGTAGCTTACTCTGAGCGTTTTCTCAATCACTCAGTCTTGAAGCTAATGCAACTAAGCGATGCATGACGTCAAAACTCAGAGTAACGAACCGAGTTGTTAGCTCAATTGCTTGGCGCACACGCTATCGGTGCGGGAGGTCTGGGGTTCAAATCCCGGGTCGATCAAATTGGCAGTGTCGTCAACGACTCGCCTCCGCTGCGACGTTACTTTGGAGCTGTGTAGATCACGAGCTGTGTAGCTCAGGCGCTAAGCCGCGGAGATGGGCCCTGCCACTTGTTACACGCTTCGGCGTAGTATCGCGAGCGCAATGAAGGTTTGATTTGATACAAAAGTGCGTTGTTTTCGCAACTGTACTGTACATTAACAGTTTGTCAGTGATCATGGATGTTTCTTACGAAAACCACGAAGTAGAATTACTAGAACGATTTCATGCATAATGAGTGCTGTTTCCTTCTCAATTACCGCACGCATTTTTACTATTGCCACTGTTTCAGAGTAATCCAATAAAACTGCGCATAAAATTAGCTCAAAAATTCAGAAGAGTACAAAAGAAACATAATCTTTTTCATTTTTGTAAGGAAATCTTTGATAAAGACAATTTTGACAAGTTTTGACTTTATGCAAAATTTTGACTTTGTTTTGACTTATAAAATCTAGCAAAACAGACTCCTGAACGCATAAAACGAACGTTAGTACACATTTGATCGTGTAATAAAATCCTGAAAAAATTTTGACTTTATTGACTTTAGCGGGCCCTAATTATCACTATTATACAGAACGCAAGTTGCCGCCGTACTAATACTTTTCGATGTTGTGCTTGCTATGTTGCTGTTTTAAAAAAGTTAATTGCTACCTCATCATTAATGATTCTGCTCAAAAAACGTATAATATTTTTAGCTTCTGTTTTACAATCGAATTTGCGAAATTGAACTGCCTCAACAACCTAACTAATATTAATTTGGCCTAGCATTTTTGTGTTTAGCTGACTTCTCTCTAATTCATCAGGCTGCTCACCTAAAAGCCACAATTATCCTCCTAGATGACAATAAAACAGTTCAAAGTGAACTGAGACTCACTAACAGTGACCAGCAATAAAGACGGTGAAATTCTACACGCAGCGCCAGATTATTACCGTATATAGGCTATCATTGGTTACAATTGACACTTCTTACGTGAGGAATCAATTTTTAAAACTTGTGACTCAAAAGATTCAAAAATTTCATATTACCGGTACACCGTAAAGTCAAAAAGTTTTGAAACCAAAAAGTTCAAGAACATAACTAAGAAAAACTGAAGCAAAAGCAAGTCATCACGTTAAAATAATTATGTAAACCTACGTTCAAAATATTTGCGACCCAAAGACGAAGGTGTCGCGATCCAAATTTGAGTCGCGACCCACTATTTGTGGACCCCTGGTTTAGACAGAGACGGATGCAGAATTTTTTTAGTAGCCTTATAGTCTACAAACGGCTTTTCTTGCTGCTTGGCGGGTCTGGAAGAACTGTTAAACAAAACCGGCCAGTTATAGGAGCGGCTGGAGGCGCCGCTGGTGGTGAAAGAGGACTGGGTTTGATTTTCGAGTAGGTCAAATTGCGCAGGGTCGCCAGCGATTTGCAACTGCTGCGAAACCCAGATGCTAAATCGCGAAGATGGGCTCCGCCACTCGCAACACCCTTCGGCGTAATATCGTGAGTACAACAAAGATTTGATTTTGTGTATGGGAAGTTTTGCGTTTGTAAACAAAGCAATCAACTAGCTTCCGTAGTTCGGAAAATAACTAGCAGATTTCAAAGAAACCAAGGGAACTTAACGTACGGTTCAGAAAAAATTTGCAATGTACTTTTGCTGCACTCTAGCGTTGATAAAATGTGAATGAAACCCTAGTTAGTGGCAAATAATCAGTTAGTCCAATGGTTCTCAAACTGTGCGTCGTTTTAGTTTTTAAAGAGCGTCGCAAAATAGTTTAGATTACTGGTCCATGATGCGACTAAGATTTTAATCAAAATTTTTAATCAAAATCCGAACGGAAATTGATCCAAAACAAAAGAGATAGCGCTTTTACAGCTTTCAGATGACGATTCTCTGGATTCTGGAAGATGTTGTAAGCAGCGGCGGCCCCATAGCTTGTGTTTAGCGTAGTGGTTCAAGTTTACTTTGTATTTGAAAAACTTAGTTGGCTATACTCAGTGAAGTGATACCAATGATTTTAATGATAGTATTCCCAGCTACCGACTGCAAAGTATACATTGCAAATAAAATTGGGTAGAGCTTTTGGTAAAACTCCACTTAACCCAATTCATACTTGGGTAAACACCATTTACCCAAAATATTTTGGGCATAAATCGATATGCCCAAAACATAACATCGATAATCTTTTTGGGTAAAAAAGATTTTGGGTAAATATGAAATTTTGTGAACAAATACAATTTTTACCCAATTTTTGGGGGTAGACACACCTACCCAAGTCCGACTTTTTCGCTTTTGGGTAATGTTTTATACTTAGCAAAATAATTTTGGGTATTTTTGAAAATTACCCAAACGTAAAAAATTTCGTTGTATTATTCAAAAATTTTACCCAATTTTAAATTGAACAAAACAAAATTTACTCAAACATTCAAGTTCAAAATTCTGAAGAATATTTGGTGAATACGTAAGTTTCACTAGTTTTTCCTTTGCTGATATACTGTACGTGCATCTATTGGCCAATCAATTTAAAATGAAAGGCTCACCTATGCTGTGCAAGTAAAAAAAGTTTTAGTGGGTTGTGTGCACTAATTTTTTCTCTGGACAACAGTCCCGGATTAAAAAAAGTGAATTAATCTAACCTTATATAGGCTCAGTATAAACGGACAGTGTGGAGAACAAACCGACAAGCTCGCTTTTTCTGTCGTCAGGAAAAGGCACTTGGTGCTTGGTGGAACTACTTTTTTTTGTTGTTGCATAGATTGACCTAAATAATATTAGATACGCTGTCTTCAGATAGGTCGGTAGCTGAGCAAATACGCGTACACTAAAGATTATAGGCTAAAACATTGACTGTTAGAAATTTAAGCAACGCAGTTACAAATTTGCTAGAGGGATGGTTGAAACTGAAGAACTTGAACGTTATGGAAAAAAAATCTTAACTGCCATACTGTAATACAGTTTACAACAGTTCCAAAGATTTCATCTTTGTTTATAGAATTTCTTGGCTGTTGCATAAACAAAAGTGGGCTAGGCATTAACGTTTTAGGCCCGAGAAAACGTTTTAGTAAAACGAAGTATGGAAATGGGTAACCAGATTATCGAAAAGCTCACTTGTGCAATATCACCTTTAACATTCGCAACACTACCAGTAGCGTATTTAGGGGGGCATTGGGTCATGCCCCCCCCCCCTTTTGACTCTGCCTTTTAGCAAACAAGTACAAAATTAATTGTGCCAAGTAACTGAAATATGCCATACTCTTTTGATGGTTTCTGTAGCTTATGGCTAGGGGCGGATCTAGGGGGGTAGGATGAGGGGTATGCATCCTCTACCAGCCATTTTCAAAGTTGTTTTGAATGTATACAATTTTTCCATAATTTCGAACCTCTTCGATAGCGGCCTTACGCTTTGAGCACGCATAATTGAAAATGTGCGAACAAAATGCATCATATTTTGCGAAGCACTCAGATTAGGATCAAACAATTGGAACAAACTTTGCCTGAAAATTCTTCAAAACGCACTAAAATATCCATTAGAGCATGTAAATTTCCAAAAATTTTCCGAGGGAGCATGCTCCCGGACCTTCCCTGAGACTTTCTTGCATCTCAATCAGCTTCAAATTTGTTTTGCCGAAAAAAATACTCTTGCAAAAAGTGTGGAAATTATGACTTCCCCCCCTTAAAATTTTTCGCTACGCCTCTGAACACTACCATTGTCCTTCAAGTATAAACCAATCTGAAAAGTCACACGACGCTAAAGAGAATAGATTACACTCGAAATACCTAACTATATGCAGGCAATAGAAAAGCAATCGCAAAATATAGCTTCTTTTGCCAGCTTGAAAGCCATACTTTTGTGTGACAAATCATAGGCAATTCAAGATAAAATTGGACTACATTTGTTCATTTGCAGACAGTATTTTTTTTAATTTAAGAAAATATTTATTCGCGAAAAGCCTGTACACTGATCACTGCGTGCAGCGAAAATATAATCAAATTTTAAAAAATATTGGGTATGGAGTACCCAATATGACGTATTTTCAAAACTACCACTAGTGAAATATTATTATGATTCTTCGTTTCATACACAAATCGGAACTTATACGTCAGTAGAATATCAAAATCGCTTCTTGTGAGATTCTCCGTATGAAATGCAATGGTAAGTATAGGCGTTAAGTAGACGCTGTAGAATAACATATTAACTCATCCAATACTCTGCAAATGAGCGATGATGGCAGCGTGAATAGTTTTGGGGTTTTTGTTGCTTAAAACATTGGGCTTTTGACTTGGGCTAACTATAAAATTAAATAAAAATTAATTGGGCTTTTGACTTGGGCTAAAACAGCCCAACGCATAATGGTTAGTAGTCAGTCAGTTTACTTCATTTGGGTAATCTGCACCCAACTTAAGAAACTGGGTTTCTCAACGTTAATACCCAAAATGTTTACTTCAAAAAATACCCAATTTTATTTGCAGTGTAGAGCACTGTTGTCTCCGTGGAGTGATATCCAAAGGGTCGCGGGGTAGTCGTAGTGATAAAATGTGTTACAGTTGCAAAGAGCAAACACAATATTTCGTTCTAAAAAATTTTCCGTTTAGTCCATATACCAATGCGTCGCGAGATTGAAAATTGCTTGCGGGTGCGTCGTGACAAGAAAAAATTTGAGAACCATTAAGTTATTCATTCGAATATTATATAATCAAATCTTCCTTATTCGTGCCGTATTTCGCCGAAACGTGTAACGAGGGGCGGAGTCCATCTCCGCAGCTTAACGCCACGCCAACACAGCTCCGGAGAAACGTCGCTGTGGAGGCGAGCTGTAGGCGACAGTGTTAGGCTTACCATACGCCCTTCTTTTTAACCAAAAAAATTTTGTCCTCCGAGGACGCCAAAAAATGACCAAATGTTCTCCTTTTTGGCATTTTAAATAGTGAAAACATGTCAAATCATTTTCCCACAAAAAATTTTGGGAAGTTTCAGGGCAAACTATGGGCCTGCGGGCGTGATGACCTTTTTTTTGGTGTTCACTTGCTTTTGGGCGGAAAATGGACATCTGCGGACGTCATGACCCACAAATAACCTGTCCTTCTTTTGCGTAGTGAAGATATGGTAACCCTAGACAGTGTCCCATTTGCTCGGCCCGGAATCACACCTCATGCAGACCTCCCCCACCCATAGCGATGTCTGCGCTACATCAACCGAAAACTACTTGGACAAACAAATTTTTTTTTTAAGTTTGTTTTGCTTCATATAGAATGAGCTTTTAGCAATTTGCATAAATGTTTAGCATTTTCATATGCCTGTGTCGGTTGATGACGTTGAAAAGAAGTTGGTGACGTGTTCTTGCGTTACACTTGGTTGGTACCAAAAAAAGAACATTCTAGAACATACTGGAATTGTGATACTTTTTGATGATGTTAAAACATTTACAATTGATTATGGAACTTCGGATGGGGTATCATACAAGCTTAAGGCCATAAGTGGAAAACAAGGAGGAATTTTTATCGACCGTTATCTCTCCGAGTACAATTTTAAGTCGGTTATTTGCGTACTAAGCAAATCCGAGTTGATACCATTTATTGAACACTGTTTGGCGCGAAATCTACAGTATCACTTGATGGCGCACAACTGCCGCAATTTTGTTCGGGAAGTTTTTGAAGAGTTGGTGGTTCGAGAAATAATTTCGTCTGAAGATTGGGAAAAATTTCTTCGAGAAATAGAAGAAATCGAAAGAAAGGATCTACATAAAGTATGCTCCACTACTACGTTTGTTGGAGCAGCTGTCGGAAACTTTATAGCCCCAGGAATTGGTACTGTGGCCGGGGTAATTACAGGAAACATATTAGGGCGGTTTTTGAAGTCATAGTTTTCATTTTGCTTCATCTACGAGGTCAGTCACTAGCGATGAAATAGTGTTATGGACTCAAACAGGTTTTTGTTCTATTTTGACTTGTATTTCCACATTTATTTTAGTCTGCTCTTACTCCGTCCACTTGACCAATTTTGCGAGCTTTAGGCTCGCAGGTTTTGTTCTAATTTCTACATCGTAATCAATTTTGTGACGTCATCATCACTTTTTTTGACTCTATGACATCACAATATTGATTATGATGCAGAAACCGAACCAAGAACCGCGGGTCTTTAAAGCCCACTGAAATTGGACATGTGGACCGGGTAAATGTCATCCTCCGTATAACCAGCGACTGAATGGATGCCCACAAACTCTGTGTTTCTGCGATGGTATTGCGCCTGCAGCTGTTTAGGACATGTTGAATGAAAAAGATTTGGCACTACGGACATTAGCTTAGTTGTTAAGCGCACAAGCTATCGGTGCGGGAGGCCTGAGGTTCCATTCGCGGGCCAGTCAAATCGCCAGCGGTTCACCTCCGCTGCGATGTTTCTTCGGAGCTGTGTAGCCCCGGCGAAAAGCCGCGGAGACGCCATTCGTAACACGCTTCGACGTAATACCGCGAGTATAATAAAGATTTGATTTTGTTGATTTGCCTTCGTCATCGTATGATGATGTAAAAAGTGTAATGACCTCTCAGGTAAGACATCACGGAATTTTATTTGTGTTGCTTAGTCCTGAGTGCTTTTTTTAGTATTGTGTATTTATTCTTACGTAATAGCACATTTCAGTACAACTGAGTGATATTGCAACACTCGAAAAAGAATGTCAAAACTTCACTTCTAAGTTTTTCCGGAACACTTCGCATTCGATGGCGTTGCCATGGGAGCCCTTGAAGTGTTGCGAGCCCTTGAAGTGCAGCCCTTGAAGTGCTTGTGAGTAAAAGTCAAAATGTCGTAATCAGCAAAATTTTATGAGGTATTTTATGGGAAAACCCTTGTTTAAAAATTATTAAATGCTATAAAAGCTTTTGTCATAAAATATTTTCCGTAGGTAAACAACAAAAATGACCAGCAAAAACAACTTTGTTACGCTCAAAAACAATTAATTTTTCTCAACCTTTGTAGTTTTCCCATCAATCTTGTGAGCTCGCAATTTTTGTCAAACCTTCGACCTTCCATTTTTGCTGCCACCCTAACCAACACTAGTACAAATCCCTTCTTCTTTTCAAACTGCATTGAACTGAAAATTCAACAGTGGTTTAGGGAGACTGCGAAGTGAGTTTGCGCTCTTTAACTCAGCAGCCAGTTATATTAAATACGGTCGGCTCCTTCCGCAGATCGAACCCGTCACGTAGAACCTGTCACCTGAGCGCGGTACCGCTAGACCACAACCCCTTCAACTTATAATGCACTTAAATGAAGAAGTAAACTTGTTGGTAATAAGTTTATTTACATCAGAACCTATTAATATCACATCCTGTGATGGTAAGAATCGATACAAAAGTTTAAGCACAAGCAAATTTCCCCATTTTAAACACAAAAAATTTCCCTTAGGGTCTAGAGCTCTTGTTTGCGCTGTTGGGCGTAATATTCTGTAAAATGCCTGTGATTGGCAGTTTTCTTTGCGCAAAAATGATAAAGCGGTTATATTTTCAGGGTAATTTTTGGAAAATCTTGCTTTATGAAGCAATTTTAATTGATTATAAGATCAAAGAAAGCATGCGCGAAGATTCTGAATATAAATATGGCATTCGAGGTTTAGCCCAAACACAGACGGAGATGAAATTACTAAAGACCGGACGAAAATTAATGATTAACTATTACTTGGTAATGAACATTATTCCTCTAATAAAATATGACACACCGGCGAGGTTAATTTGGAACACTTCATAACTTCATCTGACAACGCTAATTTAACCTATAAATATGGTGCAAGAAAAATGAGGAACTTTTTGAGTCAAGATGTACAGTATATAAAGCTAAGCATTGCGGAAGACTTCAGACAGCGTGGAAAGGTTTGCGTGATCAACAAACTAAGCCAGGGATGTCGTCGAGACTGCTTAGTCCGAGACCGAGATCGAGACCTTTTCATATTTTCGGGACCGAGATCGAGACCCGAAAGTTTCGAGACCTTTTAGTCGAGACCGAGACGATACAGTTGCGAGACCGAGACTCGACCGAGACTCGAGACCTAATCGAAAAAAAAAATTGAAATCGAAATATTTTTATTGAACAGTGAACACTAAACGCAAAAATTACAATTAAACAGAGTTTGTCAGCTGCCTTCTGGGCGATAAAGGTTCGTTCGCTAGAAAATCTTTGTGGTTTAACACGACTATATTTTGCCAATAAGCAGGGAACCAAAATTCAAAATTATCAATAAATGATGAGCGGATTCAACTTCAAATTCAATCCAACCCTAGTACAGACGTAAACAATCCAATTAATTAATGCTGGAAAATAGTTAGGGGCTGTGGTGACTCATTACTGAGGCAGTCAGAGTCGAACTGTGTACTGACGTACCGTACATAATCGAATTAATTAAATTAAGTAAAGCACTATCAAATAATTTCACAGCTGCATAGTTAGGGCACAAGGCAGATACGCAAGTTAAGTTTCTTACGCCTGCAGTTTATAAAATTAATTAAACTATTTTCAAGTCTCAACACCTTTATACCTTTCGCTATTTTCCTTTCGCTATTTTCAAGTCTCAACACCTTTAAACCAAGCAGATTTTGATAAGATTTAATCATTAGAAGAATAATTGAAATCAAATAAGTGCATGTAAATCTGGCAAACATCTTACTGAAAACATTTTCACGGGTCAGCATCTAATCGAAAATGACGCAATAGTGAGATGGCTTTGATTTTGTAATCAACATGAAAGCGCGACTTCTTCGTTGACATGATGCAAACATCTAAAGTGCGGTACCAATAAAAGAAGTCTCGAGACGCAATTTCTGCTTCGAGACCGTGATCCATCTTGATCCAATTGTCAGCGACATGGCCTAGCGGTACCGCGCGCAGGTGACAGATCCTACGTGACGGGTTCGATTCGCGGCTGGAGCCGATCGCAATTGACATATGTAACGGGTGGCTGCTGACTCGAAGAGCGCAAGCTCATTTCGCAGTCTCCCTCAATTACCGTTGAATTTTCTGTTCAATATAATTTGAAAATAACCTCAGTTATTTAATATTTATTTATTTATTTATTTCGAGACCGAGATCCGAATTTTTCACCCAGTCTCGAGACCGAGACCTTAAAATTTAGGTCTCGAGACCGAGACTTGTCTCGAGACCTCCATCCCTGAACTAAGCGTGTAATGATACTTCTTCTAATCATAGTTCTGCAACCGTTATTACTTGCACCGCTATCATAGAAGTATTTACCACATGTAACAGAATTAAATAAAAATCTGTTTATAATAATGAATAAAAAACAGAGATCTAGCAACGCCGAGTACAATTTATTCCTCTTATTGGCTTTTCTGAAGCCAGATACTTTGCGGTAAGCCCGGTGGAGCATATATTTATAGTGTTACGTTTGACTCGCCCGAGGGTCAACCCGGTAAATGAATTTGTGAGCGACATACTACAAAATCACTATTCTGTTGCATTAATTAACGCTGCAACGGCTCTAGCTTCTTTAGTACACTCACTGCATGATGGTTCCAGGGTTTGCTTTGGAAATGAAGAAATGAGCTGAATACTTGACCGAATCATGCCAATGTCTTTAAAATAGTTTTTCTACTACGAAACTCAGCGCTAAGCATCATAATGTGGAGAACGAACTTGAACAAGCTAGAACCGTGGTTCTTATCCTTTCCGGTCCCTAGGACCCGTATACTCTCAAAAGATATTGACTTAGGTAGGCTGCCCTTTGTCTGCGCAATCTGTAAAGCAGGTCTATATTGAAAGAACAAATAATGTAAGAGTAGAGACTTCCAGATTTTTCTTTGGGAACGCCGATAAAAACACAGGTCTAGAATATGGGTAAGTTTCCACAAGCGTCTGCTCTGGCTATAGGTTAATGTTTTTGTTTGAATAAAATCACCATAAAACTTAAAAAGCACCGAAACAGCTCTAGCTAGCACCAAATAACCACCCGCACCAAATAAACAGCTTTAGCTAGCCATAGTTATTGAGCACTCTGCCAGAGGAGATTGAGCCTCATTCAGACTGGTTAATGTTTTTCAATAACCAAATCACAGAAGCCGATTGTCACTTCGTCCAGCTCTGATTAAACTCGTCCACAATCGCACGAGCAATCTGGTATGCGCTTCGTTTAACTCGCTGCGAGAACGATTTCAACTTCGCGTGGACGTATTTTCAACTGCATGAGCCAGGCTGCTTCACAAAACCAATCGCATTCGCGCTCAGCACGATTAGTCAATTTATGAGCAATTATTTTGGTTGCGGTGAGTTTCTACGGCAGTCGGAAATTTAATGCGGTCAAATTAAAACCAGTCTTAGAGCTCCAAGATCTCATTAGCAGTCATAAACGTCTGAAAGTAAAGGTAGTTTTATATTACGTGGATAAAAAACTGTTTCTCCAAGCCAGCATCTGCAGACTATAGGGATTATTGCAAGAATCGTTTACTTTTGTGTGATTTGATTGCTCATACCAGCCGGTTAGCTTAGTTGTTATCGGTTCGGGAGGTCTGTGGTTTAAATCCCAAGTCGGTCAAATTGAACGACGTGTCGCCAACGTCTCACCATTGCTGCTGCGTTTCTTCGGAGCTGTGTTGCCAGGCGCTAAGCCGTGAAGACGAGTCCCGCAACTCGGAACACGCTTCGGCGTAATATCGCGAATACAATAAAGATTTGATTTTTGATTGCTCCCACCTCTTCTTGCATTGCTTCCTATAGTTTGATGTAATGCTATGACGTGCCAGTTTGTTTCTAGGTTAGAAAGTTTTATGCTGCACCAGATCGGCTAAAATTTGTCGAGATGGTAGTTAGGAAATAATTTTGAAAGTTTGTGACGTAAGGTGTGAGATTCTAGGCTAGGAGCTAAAAAGTAGCTCAAGTTTTCTTTAAAGTTCAACATCCGATGGCCGAATGGAAAGAGCGTCTGTTTGTGGAGCTGTAGACTCGGGTTTGATTGCGAGTCGGGCAAAACCAATGACTGCAAAAATTGGTATTCACAGTTTTCCTGGTTGACGCTCAGCATTAAAGGGACAGTGTAAAGAACAAGCCGGCAAGTTTGCTTGTTGTGCCGTTGGGAAAGCACTTAACCGGCTTCTCCAATGTTAGATTGGTAGACAGATGGCCGGCAACTCCTAAGCGAGCTCTTCGTTATAGCGCTTTAATTGATCGTTTTCTGGTAATAGGAAAATGCAGTTGCAACTAAATACAAAAATGCATAGCCAACTTTTTAAACTTAGTCCCCCTAAAATACCCTGATTTAACTTCTCGCTAATTCCGAATTTAGAAGTTGATGACTAACTATTCAAACGCTGCAGCATCTATAATGTGGTGTTTATTGCTTGTTTGCATGTTTGCACAAAACTTGTTGTTTATGTGCTGTGTGCAAAAAAACAAATCGAAAAACAAAATCAGGTTAATAGGATCTACATCAACTTACACATTTACAGTAACTTGCCAGATACATAAATTTTGGTTAATGAAAGAAACGTACAGGAGATTTTCTATCTTGTAGAATAAAACTAGAAAAGCGAGTTGTTTAGTCATAAAAACAGATTAGTTTAAACTATAGCGAAGTCAAAAATGAAAAAAGCTGGTTAGGTTGCTGTCCGGGGAAAAAGAATATGTTTTTCATGAGTATCTAACTTCTTATAAGTCAGGGGTTCTTGACCGGGGGTAAATTTACCCCCTGGGAGTGAATTTTGCCTACCGAAGGGGTAATTTCTTTGAAGTATAAACTAAAACAAACTTCAATTTTCAGTATTAAAAAGATGAAAGTGCTGCACTGGGGGTGAATCACTTTTTTTTTCAATCGGCAAGGGGTAAAAAATACAAAAAAGGTTAAGAACCCCGCTCAACAACGGGCTTCAGTTTCTCTCACAGTTTCGTCAAGAAAATTACTCCGATCAGCTCCACTGACCGTTTCGCTAAACTTTTTTGTTGATTTGGTGTGGGGCGACGTTTGGAAAAAAACAATTTTGTTTGACTTATTTTGCGTGTGTTCTTTGGTCCGACTTTGTTATATTGGAAACTGTAAACAGATGTGGCACAAAATCTACCAAGATTGAGCAGCGGCTTTACAAAGTAGTTGAAGAGAGCACCCATAAAGTAACAAATATCTTATTTCATTGTAACTTCTTTACAGAGTTTTGACATTGTGAGTTGTTTGTTAGGAACGATCTCTAAAATTTACAGATCATGACGAAGTTGATAGTTTGTTTTTGCATTATGATGTTTTACAGTTCTATGCAAGGTACGGTTTAATAGCTTGCCGTTTTGTATAGTTTAACATACAACGCGAACTTTTACGACCAAAACATATTGGTATACAAATAAAGTGAACAAAATGCCCACTAATGTACAACAAACAACCACTGTTATAACTGAATATTCAGCACAAAACATAAACGCAATTCAACAGCAGCGTGATTTACTGACTTGACATTCTGCAAATTTAGTACGCTTGAAGATATCGTTCTATATAATAGCGGGGAACGAAGAAAAAGGGCGCTTTTGCAGAAAAACCTCTTTACGATATTAATATACGGGAAGTCCGGGATTCGATTCCCGGGCCAGTCAAATCGGATACACACTGTCACTAACGGTTCCGCTTGCTACCGCTGCGACGTTTGTTTCGGAGCTCTGTTGCGCAAGCGAGGACACGGGCCCCGCCACTAATTACACGCTTCGAATATAATAAAGATTTGGTTTTTGATTTTACCTTTGAGAACTAAAAGATATAATAGTTTTAAACGTTCACAAAAAACATGTGCTGGTATTTTTGTAGCACATTTTACGTCGGTGTAAACTCGAAGTATTTTTTGTGTCAGGAGCGAAAGGTCGATCAATTACGTTTACCAGTTCGTCGTCACAATCAACCGCACCAGGCAACGTAGTTCCAGGTATGAAATCATATCAGTATGAAGGTTCCAGGTATGAAATCATATCAGGCTATCCATAGGGTATGCAGTATTTTTTCTATTTTCATCTCCATTTAAGAAAGTTTTAACACTACTGTGCTATCCTTTGTCTGTTTCAAAAAGTTAACTCATTCTCACTCTAAGTAGAGGCTTAATGGAAATAGATATGACAGGAAAATAGTTATTGAATTATTATTTTATTAGTGAGCAATGAAACTTCATTTTATGACGTAACTAGTGAGCAATGAAACTTCATTTTATGACGTACTGCGTTCCATAGATCGAAGTGTCATTCCAAATATTTCCTAAATCTTGATGACGCAATGCAGGGTTCAAGTGTGATAACGTATTTTAGCAATAACTCAAGCATTGAATCAAAGTTGCTGCAATTTTCGGGCGGATTCGGGCTAGAACTAGTCGGCGCGTTTACAATTTTGTCTTCAAGACAAATGATAATATTGATCGGTGCGCGATGTTTCTAAACGCATTGATAAATTTCGTGTTTCACGCGATTTACTCTCACAAATGTTTACCTTTTTTGTAGAAACAGAAGAAGTGCTTTCATCTGTAAAACTACCCGTTTTAGAAAGAACTGCCGAGTATCCACAATTGGAGCAAGTACAGGTTTGTAGTACCTAGCTTTGTGTGTTTTCTAAGTTACATTGTTTTTCATGATTTCGTTACACTTTGGCATATATTTGTTTGTTGTCGTGGAAGCGGCTATAAAAAATTCCTGGGGACGTGGTCTAGGGCGGTACCTCGTGCAGGTGACAGATCCTACGTGACGGGTTCGATTCACGGCTGAAGCGGATCGTATTTGACGTATATACCGGACGACAGCTGATTTGAAGAGCGCAAGCTCACTTCGCAGTCTCCCTCAATTTGTTGAATTTTCTATTCATTATAATTTAAAATTAACCTCAGTTATCATTATTGGGTTGAACGAATACAAGGCATAAAATATGAATTGCATAATTGGCTTCTGTATCAGATCGCTACGATAATGTCACAATATTCTGACTCCTTTCGTCTCGAAAGAGGATCGTTTGGTTGCCATCTTTTTCTTTTATTGGACTGCTGCACCTCTGCGTGCAACTATGTAGTATAATAGCGTGCTTTTTGAAATTGCGGTAGAAGTCATCTTAAAGTTGATTTGATTTCTTCATTTTTATCCTCCTGTCTTGAGAAAGCGATGGAGGCGCTACGCTTGGGACGAATCCAGACTCGCTTAGAAGTTGCCTTTGTTTCCGAGTTAACCGCTTTAAGTTTGCTTCTGACTTCTTCAATTTGCTGCTTGTCAGATTCCACCAAGCAGAGATAATTGGGGTGAAGCGTCCTATCCTAGGACGCAACAACGAGACTGGGGTGGGAGTTGAACCATCAATCTTGCGATCATGGCCGTTGTAAAAATGACGCTTCGAACCACTCGGCCACGCTACTGACTAAGGGCGCGTTCACACAGAGCGGTTTTCCCAACCAGGCGCGAAGCTTCTTTTTGTTATTGTGAACTCAATTTTGAAGATTTTTAAATTTCTTTCGGTAATTTGGACACGTGAACAATGTTGGTTTTTAAATCGCTGAAACAAATTTTAAAATTTTGAAAAATGCGTTCACAAAAGCAGAATAAATTTGGTGTCTAGTTGCGAAAACCGCTATGTGTGAACGCGCCCTAAGTTAGTTTGAAGAAATCAAGATAGTTGGGTTTTCGTGACCAGTGCAAAATCAAATCTTCATTATACTCACCGTATTGCGCCGAAGCGTGTACTGAGTGGCGCTGCTCATCTCCGCCATCTAGCGCCTGGCGACATTGCTCCGAAGAAACACCGTTGTGTTGGCGAGTCGTTGGCGACGCTGTGTTTGTGTCCGATGTGATCAGCCCAGGAATCGAACTCAAGAAATCCCGTACCGATAGCGTGCGCTTAACAATTGAGCTATAAACCGGCCAATTGTAGTCTAGTAACGCGCAAATTCTTTTTTGTGTGTACTCTCTGTCAGCGGCATGGCCTATAAGCGGTACCAAGTCCAGATTTTCGGCAGCGTGGTTTTTACGACGACCATGATCGCAAGGTTAATGGTTCAACTCCCACCCAAGTCTCGTTGTTGCGTCTTTGGATAAGATGTTTCACGATAATTATCTCTGCTTGGTGGAATCTAACAAGCAGCAAATTAAAGAAGTAACAAGCAAAACTGAACGGGAAAACTCGGATTAAAGGCAACTCTTAAGCGAGTTTGGATTCGTCCTGTGTATAGCACCTCCGTCACTTTCTCGTGACAGGAGGATAAAAATGATGAAATCAATCATTACAGATCCTATAGGGCAAGTTCGATTCTCAAAGGAAACCGATCGAGCGTGACATACATAGGGCGTGGCTGCTGGCTGAAGAGTGCAATTTTACGGTTTCTTTCAATTATTGTTAAACTTTCAGTTCATTATACTTTGTCATCGACAACCTCTACTGTTTATTTATAATGTTTTTATTTCGATTGCGAGCCGTTTGAAGTAGGCTACGTTTCCACCGTAATTCCAATTTTATAATTTTTAATTTCATTGGCTGGTTGGCGCAGAGTTAAAAACTTCGCTCTCGGCCTGAGAGGTTTGGGCTCGTTTCCAGAGCCGGTCAAATCGAACACAGTGTCAACGATGATTTACTACCGCAGCCAACTTTCTTCGAAGCTGCGTTGCCCCGGCGCTAAGCTGCGGAAATGGGTGCCGCCACTCGATACAAGCTTTGCCGAAATACCACGAGTATTATAAAAATTTGATTTTTTAAAATTTAATTCTCAGGCTTTAAACGACAAATGCAATGGACTGGATCTGGATTCTGCAGATTTGGAATATTGTAATAGCTTGTTGAAATTGCAAACACGATCTACTCAGTGTCCCTACCCTTCACATGATTGCTCTCACTTTTGCATAAGAAATCCCGGTGGCATTTTTAAACCAAAAAAATGCGAAAAGATCGAAGGAGGTAAGTAGGCTACTAAGCTTTGATAAAATGTATTTGTATCATAAACAAACGAACGCAAACCTCTAAAGCAGTGCTGCTTAAACTTTTAAATAGAGTGAATGCACTTTCAGTGATACGGAAAAATTCAAAAATGCAGGTGGTATTAATTAACAGCAATAACAACAATAACCAAGTCAAAAATGCTTTTTATTTTATCCATCTGTCGCGAAACATGAGCTCACACTTATTTTCAGAGACGTCGAGAGAAATTTCGGGCCCCGGGTCAAAAATTTCGTTTGGGCTCTTTGATCGGTGGTGCCCCAAAATCACGTGATGAGCAAAAAAAGGTCATAGCCTCCGCAGATGCTCAAATTTCGGCTCCAACATCTTGTACTAGTGATGAGCGAAATAAAGTCATAGCATCCACAGATGTTCGAATTTCGGCTCGAAATAAAAAAAAAACATCATCGCGTCCGCAGGCCGTAGTTTGAGCTAATGAATTTTGCATTCTAAACCTGACAATTCTGAACCCCAAGCCCCCTGAGTCCCCGGACAGTGACCCCTTCTGCCCCCCCTCTCGGTGGGCCTGCTTATTTTCTAACTGACCGGTATCCGCAATCACCTGCTTGCTACGTACCGGCACCGGTATGCGTAGCACAATTTGCGTAGCACTGCCCTAAGGTATTCGTTAGATATTGTACATCAAAAGGGTTCGTAAACTCAAACACAACTAAGGCCTTCTAATACGAATTGATACTAGCCTTAACACGGTTTTAGGAGTTTGCAAATTTTTGAAATGTTGTTATGGGACTACAGCCGAGTAAGATTAAGAACAACTGGATTAGGCATAATGGTATAACTATTTTATTTCTTTTCAAGCAGAAACAAAGCAGTGGCTACAGACTTAGAGGCTACCATATATTATACGCTGTTCTCACACTAATTCTTTATTGCTAAAAATTAAACATATAGAAACTGTAAATTAAAAAACTTGTCTTTGGTTATCGGAATCGAACCTCTATAATCTATCAACCCATAGGCAAACTCTTTCCACATAGACCGTAGCGTATGTGGAAAGGGTAACTAACTGTAGGCAGCTCAGGGGCGTACCCGGGGGGGCGCTGGGGCCACGCCCCACCCCCCCGCAGACAAATGCACAAGGTAAAGGTTAGTCTATGTTTGTATAAAGGACAATCTGAGGGCGTGGTGACCTTTTTTTTTTCGCTTTTCATTAAATCTGGCCTAGCTGACTTGGCTTTAAATTGAGCCCCCCCCTTTTCAAATTTCTGGGCACGCCCCAGCAGTTGCAACTAGTTAGTTACCCAAAATATACATCCAATTTAAGGCAGCTAAAATGCGATGGGTTTTCTGCATCATCAAGTTTTTGGTGAGGCGGGTAATGGTGACAAAACTAACAATCAATCAATCCATCAATCAAACGACGATGTCCTTCCTGGCCTGCTGAGGATAAACGTACCTATATTTGAGTGCGGCTGATGAGGACTAATTGCTCGAATCAGCGCTGTTCCCCTCTACGGTACAATCCATCAATGCTTATTCACCAAAAGCGTATGTTGTTTTGCAGGAAAATGCACGACTCAGTGCAATCTTTGCCGACTCACTGTATGTTTTTGAAAAAGATATTCAACGGATTGTCCTTTGCGTTTACCGGGAGTACTTTGCGAGTTGTTTACTCCGATGAAGCAATATTTCGTTGATTTTCAAAACAATTTGATTCCGATCTTGCTTTGAAAAATGTTTTTATTGACTTTTTTGTCAATTTTATTGTTGCCCAAACAAAGCAGCAACAATATTTTGGCCAAATTCTTATGTCTTTTTTAGCCACTTTTGTCAAACAGGTTTTAATGTTGTTCATTTTCTAACAATGGTAGTATATTTGCTACTTGTTACTCTCTCGAACCAAAGCAACTTTGGCGTTATTTCTAGCAGTTAAATATACATTTGGAAGCGCTGGTAGAGTTAAAGTACAGGCCTACTTTGGTTGAAAGCTTGATTAAGTTTATTTTTGTATAAGTTTGCGTCGTTTGTATGTGGAGTTATGGTGCTTTTTAGCGATATGCGATAATAATTATTACGTGCCCTCTTAAAAAGTTCTTTAGAAGTTAAATATACACTTGACAATCGCTGGTGAATTACGAAGCATACTTTGGTTAATAATTTTTAAAAAAGCAAATCCGAATCTTCATTTTACTCGCTGTATTATCTAGAAGCGTGTTACGAGTGCGGTGGGGTCATCGCCGTAGTTTAGCGCGTGCGCAACATGGCTCCGAAGAAACGTTACAGCGGTGGCTCCCACCTCTGCAATATTGTGTGCGATTGTGTCGATATCGATGTGCGCAAAAACTATTGGCAACATTGTCTCCGATTTAACCGACCCAGGAATTGAACCTCAGATTCCCGCACCGATATCGATGAGCGTAACAACTGAGTTAACTCGCCGGTTTGTGCACCTAACTTTGTGCGATTTGATTAAGTTTATTTTTCTGTAAGTTATTGAGTCGTTTGTACTTGAAGTTATGATGCGCAGCTTTTACCGATATGCGACAAGCGACACAATGATTATGTGAATAATTGTAGCGATTTTCCCATGGTCGGTGAACAGAAGAATAAAACAAGCAAGGCGCGAAAAAAATTGTCGCTTGCCACATATCGGGTAAAGCATCTTTATTCGTAGTTTTAACCCCTTTTTAACTGTTTTCATATTTGTTTGATAAAGTGGTGTAGTTTTTTGTGTGTGCATTTGGTTCGACACAATGATATTTTTCAACTTTTGTAAAAACACTACTCTGTGCCAATAAAATCTTGTAACTTGCGTAAAAGTGTGTAAGAATTAGCAGGATTACTAGAAAATATTAAAAAAGATTTAGCCTTCCTCAGATGCTACGATTACACAACATTGCTTAGCGCTGTGCTTCTCAACCTTTTATGGTTTGTGGCTCTTCCTAGAGACTCTCAACACCAGTGGCCCCCTGCTTAGTGATAAAATATTCTGTAGGTATTTCATTCATGGAGCTACAACCGTCCGCTGGTCTTGAGTGGCTTATTGCCATTAATAAATCTTGCGCTTGCAGCCCCGAAGTTAATGAGCTGTGGCCCTCTAGGGGAGCAATGCCCCCCGATTGAGAACCTCTGGTTTAGCAAAAAGAAAATAGATAAAAAATAATAAAACTTGATGTCTATAGAAATTTTTCTTATCAATCTCAATAATATTTGGCAACATCAATTTAGTTGTCATTTTTCGCGGCTGGAGTAGCTTGCTTAGATTTTTGAGTAGCTTAGATTTTTGAAATATTTCAGTTTTCAAGTTAAGTCAAAAATCAAACATAACAGTCGAGAAAATATGAACAGTTACAATGCAAACAACAGAACATAGAACATGATTCTTCTGGTTAAACGTCACAAATAAACAACCTTATACAAAATATTCCTCAGATCACGAACTTTAATTGCTGCGACATTGGTACAACTGGCAAGATAAACAATGCCACACTCGAATTCCAGCGAAATCTAAACAACAATACATGGTTATTATGCTGTCACAATGACACATTTCAAGTCAATATGTGTTAAGTGGCTGGTTCGTTGGGCTGCGGAACTGATTTCGTGAGTTCGTTGCCCAAATAGGTCATTTTCCATCATATTTATACATACTCTTTTTTTAAGACGTTTTGAGGAACCGAAATGGTCTCTCAAAATTTCCAGCGGTCTTAAAAATCTGCTTTCACAATATGTAGAAAGCTGTGTTTTACGTTATAAATCCCAGTGCGCAACTAATATGCCAGGTTACCTTAAAAATTGGCGGTCTTTCAAAGCTGCTTAATGGTTCTGCAAGCCAAACCTTCAAAAAACACGGTATGTACTTAACTACTATGAAAACTTAAGCTGCAATTGAGTGGATAGAAAAAAACATTTTTTTTATCTGGTTTTAGAAAAATGAATAATAAATAACTGCGAGATCATATTGAAGTTGTCGAACTTAGATTTACACAATATAGCAGAAAACCTCACCGGCCGATTACCTCAGTTTCTAAGCACATCGCTATTGGTGCGGGAAGTTTGGGGTTCGATTCCCGGGTCGGTCAAATTGCACCGCTGCTACGTTTCTTCGGAGCTGTGTTGCCCAGGCGCTAAGCCGCGGAGATGGGCCCCTCAATTCGTTACGCGCTTCGGCGTAATACCGTGAGCACAATGAAGACTTGATTTGATGTTTCCATAGTGATTAATTGATGTTATTTACATATCTTACTTGTACAATTGACTTTGAAACGACAGTGCGATGAATTTGCGCAGCCTCTGCAGTATCCTCTTATCCGGCAACACCGAGTGGTAACACACGAACCAATTGATCTTTGGCCCTATGAATTATCGTTTATTATTTCTTCAATTGCCAATTGTGGTTCTATCAAAAGAGTCTGGCATTTTTGTTTCTTCATTTTTATCCTCCCGTCACGAGAAAATGGCGGTGGCGCTGTAGGACTACACTAGACGAATCCAGATTCGTTTAGTTAGGAGTTGCCTTTTTTTACGAGTTTTCCGCTTGCGATTTTTCTTCTGACTCCTTCAATTTGCCGCTTATTAGATTCCACCCAGCAGGGGTCATTATCGTGAAGCATCTTAGAGTATCTCAAGGGCGAAGAAACGAAGTTTGGGTGGGAGTTGAATCGTAAACCATGCGATCATGGGTGTCCTATAAACAACGCTCCGAATCACCACGCCACATTTCCCCTGTCCACATGTCCAATTTATGTGGGCTTGTTGCTGTGGGCTTTCTGCGTCACTAGCAAGTTTTTGATTCGTCATAATTTAAAAAAGTGGTTGTGACATCAAGCCCACATCAATGTGGGCTAAAAGCCCCCATTAATTGGACGTGATATAATAAATTGATGCCCTAATGGCTTTTGAGATAATGTTGAATGTAGTAATAGCTGAACTTGTTTGTCCACCTTGTAATGTGATTGCATATGCAATCAGTGAGCAAGAAATGTTCAACCAGTCTGTGAAGGAGAATTGAGATAATGTAACTGCTACCTAACTTGTATAAATAAGTTGTGCCCTGACTTTGAATCTTGATAACAGATATTTGCTTGCTTTACTGGCCATATATGTTAAGCTAGCTGTTTGGAGGATATTTATTTATCCTTATGAGCAATAGAAGTCACATGCCAGCTCAGCTGACCAACTGTTTGTGAGATATTTATATATCCTCATGGGCAATGGAAGTCATATATATTCAGCTAACAACTCACATGCAACATGAGTATGTTGTTACAATGAATTGAAGAAGATACTGTTTATTTCATGACTTACCACTGGAATGCTTGAGCTTATTGTTAGTCTGTAGTGCTTGCTCATGCTACTTGAGTACCTGCTGTGTTATATGTGTGCTAATCATTGTATTCAATTTGAATAAGGAATAAAAATAAGTATTGGTAGTAAATAACTTGTGAGTGAACCTCTGCCTTTCCCCAAAGCACCAAGAACCTTAAGCAACAACACCCAGGTCCCAGATCCGAACTCCCTGGAGGCCTTGAAGGAGGCTGTAAAGAAAATTGAAGAAGATCCATCAATTTTCCCTCAAACACAAATCCTGTTCCTGGGGAAATGTTTCAATATGAAAGTAGCCGCGCATAGTTGAGATTTCGACAAGCGCTGCTCTGCGTCATAACAGATTAACGAGAAGCAGTAAGTAAGGAGTGAAAATAGCTTGAAGAAGAAAAAAAGCCCTATTAAATTTTAAAACTGGACGTTTCAAAAACATTGTTTCAGCTGTCATCATTAGCAGTGTAAGCAAGGCAAGCAGCAGTTTTTTCAGGTTTGTATCTCGTCACCCTATTGATCAGATTCCTTTCCTTTGTATGGGCGAAATGGGATAGCAAAAACGCTCCTTTATAAGGGCTCAGGTGCGGAATCTTCGAACCTGAAGTGTTTAGCTGACAAATGGTCGAACCTGCAGTTCCTTTGTATGGGCTCAGATTACGAATTTTCGAATCCGATCGCACCCGAAGTCAGATTCCGACATTTTGCCCATACAATGGGAAGCATGCTGATCAGTTAGGCGTTTCTTACTTGCGCTGCTGATGATGACAGCAGAATCTATGTTGTCGAAACGTCACGTACTAAGACTTGCTGTAACTTTATTTTTCTCCTTAGGTTAAGGAGACTTAAGGTGTATCGATTGTGTAGGCTTGCTTTTTTCAAAATATAGAGCTACAATAAAATTAAACACAACAAACAAAAAGTTACTAACATAACAAATACCTTTGCAGTATATTGATAGGCTGACTGTGATTGTGTTCTTGCGTCACAGATTTCCGCTAATAAACAAAACACATTGTAAGCAAATAAAACGCTGAACACCCCCACCAGCGCTTATTATTAGTGGCGTTAATAACAATGAACGAGTCACTTTAAAGTAACAGCTCAGATGGCCTCGTGATAAGAGCGTTCGCCTCTGGAGTTTGATTCCGAGTTGGGTCAAACCGATAACAGTAATTAGTAATCACAGCTTCCCTGCTTGACGCTCAGCGTAAAGAGAAAGTGTGGAGAACAAGCCGTTAAGTTTACTTGTTGTGCTGTTGGGAAAGGCATTTCATGGGATTCCCCCATCTTGGTGTGGTAGACAGATGGCCGGCAACTCCAAAGCGAGCTCGTTTTTGCGCCTTGATCAGTTTCTTGTGAAAAGAGGAAAAATATGCAACTGACTACTACTTAATATAACTGGAAATGGGGCCGTCCCCTTTGTCTTCACGTACCGGTAAACAGTGGCGGATCCAGGGGGGGGGGAACCACCAGCCAATTTCAACAATGCTTTTGATGAATAAAGTTTTTTCATAATTTCGAACCTCTTCGATTCAATAATCATTCTTACGCCTTAAGATGTGTTTACACAGAATGTGATACAACTTTTCGTACGTAAGATGACGTAGGCCACGAAACAGTTAGATGTTAGGACGTAAAACTACGTCACTTTGCACGGCATCTTAGAAAACAATCGCAAGGTGCTTTACACAATGACCGATAAAAAGCAAAACTGTTGAGGTTCGAGTTGTGTGGAGATATTTCCACCAACTTCTTGCGCCAAAAAATGGATAAAATATCGTACGACAACAAATCGGATTAAAATCGCATTTAATGCAAACAGACCTTTAGCGACGCATAAATCGAAAATGTGCAAACAAAATGCAATATATTAGGTGAAGGACTAATTAGGGGCAAAAGAATAAAATTTATGATAAAAGTTGTTCGAAAAGCGCTAAAATGCCCATTACAGTATGTAATTTTTCAAAAATTTTCCTGGGAGTCATGCCCCCGGACCCCAAGAATCACTTTTGTTTTCCTATTTGTTTTAAATTCAACTTTGCCAGAAAAAATACGCTTGAAAAATGTCAACATTTGGTGCGAAAAAGTTCTGAATATAACCTACTCCCCTCACATGGACACATTTTTTAAAAAGGGCTTATTTACGCTCTTTTGGGGGTTTAACATCTTTGCATTCAGTTAACATTCAACCTAATTCAAAACAGCACCCCCCAATCAAAATTTTCTGGATCCGCCCCTGCCGGTAAATGCTTATTTTTGACTTGTTTTGTAAATTTCTCAAACAGGGCTACAACAAACTGCATTGATAAATTTATTCAAACTTACCGATAATTATGCTAAGAAAAAGCAAAGCTATAAGTTTCATTTTTATTTTAAGTTTTGCTGTAATAAACTATAAATACGTGAATACATTAGTTAAGCCTATGCAAAGAGTTTAATTTGTAAAGTTCAAGAAATTAGGAGCTAATCCTGTTCCTGAGAGGGCAATTGTCGCCTCCCCCTAACAGCAAAAAAAGAATCTGCGTTGGCGCAAACTTGCAGATGAAAATAGTAAAGAAATTGAAAGATGTTCGACATTGCAATGATGAATTTTCTCGTGATTTACGACAAACGTACGTGTGTTTTTCCTCATTTTTTTTTCAAAAAGCTGTTTCTTCCATTGAGGCAGGCAACTAGCAAAGCAGCTTATCTGGATTGCAGAATATAGAAAAAAATATTCCACCTCTTTGAAACGTGAACAAATTAATCTAACACCTTTTCTGCCTAACTACCAGGAAGTTAACCAAACCTCAGAAACCTGTCGCACATTCCGTCGATTTTGTGGCAAAGTTGTTTCAGAAAAGAACAATGTACTGCAGGTGCAGGCCTGCTTTCTTTTCAGAGTAAGGACAGTAGTACTTTTTTAGTGCTGGCTGAGTTTGGCTTATCTTTGAAACAATATCACATGTAAATGATTTGATCTGGCAAAAATGCGCCTATGCATTTAAAAGTACCAAGTCTAGCAGATTTCGAACTCAAGCTTGTTGAACTCGGTCTGTTTTACCAGACCCGGACTCGAACTTAACCTCTAAAAATGCTTTCTAGTTCGCTGCCCTGAAATCTACGCCTGGTTTAATTCTGCGCTGTCGGATTCACAACCTTACTTAGCGTCATGGTCTAGCGGTATCGCACGCGTTCGATTCGCGGGTTCGATTCGCGGCTGACATATACAACGGGTAGCTGCTGAATCGAAAAACGCAAACTCACTTCGCAGTCTCCTTCTATTACTGTTGAATTTTCAGTTCAATATGATTTGGAAATAACCTCAGTTATTTATTTTGCTTACACAACAGAAGAACCAATCAAGAAAAATTGCTATTAGGCTACCAATAGGTCTTCTAACAAAATACTAACTTTACTGTAGCGAAAGACAAATAAAATTGTAGGTCCCTCTGCTCTGATTGTGAATGCAATATCAAATTTCGTAAGCAAGATCCCGTTGCTCATTCACCTACAGTTGATTAAGGAAACTGAAAAAGTTGCCTAGGTTTACGACTAATTTCCTTCTACTGTAAATCAGAAGTGTCGCCGATAAATCAATTTTTTCGGAAGGAAAAAAGAAAGTTGCTTATTGTTAAGTAATGATCAGAGATGCCTGCAGTAATTGTTGTTGATTTTCTTCATTGTTTACGCTTTTTCGGTTGTTCGTTCTTACCTGTCTGCTAAAAAACTGAAAATCATCTAATCGCAAACTTCGACTTCAATTTTTGATAGGTATATAAGAGGGCAAAATTGGTTTGTGTAGGCACGTCGTTTTTATTATTTAATCCTGTATTTTTATTATTCCTATGTTTCTGTATTTTGTTATTCAATCACTTCATTTTTCCGTATTTTATTATTGAAATCGCGTTACTGGTAACTATTTTGTCAGTGGAGCCTACATTTGCGGATATCCTCTGGTCTACTTTTAGTTTTGTTTCGTGTGCCACTAATTTGCGGATATCCTCTAGTCATAGATGGGCAAGTTAATGCAAAACGTTAGCTTCGTTAACCACTACGTTAACACAGTTGTGTACCTCCGTTAACGTTAATTCGTCAAATTCAGCTCCAATTAACGGAAGTTCATTAAATTCGTTAAATCGTTAATTTTGACTTAAAACGGCATTTTTTTCTACAAAAAAGCTGAAATTTTTTTTATATCAATGCTCGCGTACGCATTCAAGCAATTTTTCTGCTCACAAGCAATATATTTCATTGTTTGTATCTCGCTTTTTGACCTCATTGTTCGTATTTTGCTAGTTTATCGATGTCAAACTTAACCAACAATAAGAGAAACAAGCGTTTACAAAAATTTAACGGAAGTTATCAAGCATTAACGGAAGTTAATTTAGCCCGTTAATTTCAAAAAGAAATTTAACGAATTAACTAGTTAATGAAAAAGTTAGCTTCGTAATTAACGAATTAACGATTAACGAAATTGTACCCACCTCTGCTTCTGGTGTACTCATAGTTCTGTTTCGTGTGCTAGTACACATACTTCTGGAAAAATGAGGCTATTTTTCTTTTACGTCAACACAACCTCAGTTAGGCCACTTTTTTCGGCATTGCAGCCGTAGAACGAATTTTAGACGGTATGAAAGTGTTTTTACCGAAACGCGGCAGTCGACATCGCGAAACCGACAAGTAAATATAGTGAGATCTCGCGCGGTCGATGAACGGGAAAATAAAACAAAAAAGCCCGAAAAAGTTGTCACGAGTTGTGTTGCCACTCTGCCGGGTGCCGATAAGCTCACCATAAGACCTCGCAATAGTCACAAATCGAGCCGGAGGTAGACAATGAGAGGCCCTAGGCCAGGGATAGGCAATCTTTTTCGGTCTGAGTGCCAAAATCGGCCAAAATCAATTTTTTTATTTTATTTAGTTACATATTTATCCTCCTATTACGAGAAAGCGATCAATGCGCTATACGAGCTCGCTTTGGAGTTGCCGGCCATCTGTCTACCACACCACGATGGAGGAATCCCGCTAAGTGCCTTTCCCAACGGCACAACAAGTATACTTGCCGACTCGTTCTCCACACTGTCCCTTTAATGCTGAGCGTCAAGCAGGGAAGCTGTGAATACCAATTTTAAAGTCATTGGTTTGACCCGACTCGGAATCAAACCCGAGTCTACAGTTCAAGATACAAACGCTCTATGCCAACCAACAGTTCGTGTTTTCCCTGAAAATATCGATGAGGAGTAAAAAAAAGGTCTTCGCGTCCTCATATGTCTTGTTTTCTTCAGAAAGCACCGGTGAAGAGCAATACAATAAAAAGGTCTTCACTTCCTCAGATGTCCTCCGAAAAAAACATAAAAGGGCCATATGTTAGTTAGTGAGACTTCTGCTGCTGCTTTTCCGTTGACTCGTTTCCGTGGTCTCGCTCGCGTGCCAGAGAAACAAGCTCGCGTTCCAAGTTCGGCTCGCGTGCCAGGGGTTGCCCATCCCTGCCCTAGGCTATTTGATCAATAAGACACTAGCGATCAAAGGTCAGACTCATCTCTATACAAAGGTCTTGACGGTTGATTTCCAAAAAAAGGGTCTTGGTTGTTCGTGACGGGGCCACTTATTTTTCCGAGGCCCTAGGCTTCAACCTGCCTAGCCTATTGGTAAATCCGGCCCTGTGGCAAACCAAAGCAAGTAATAATTTTTTTTAAGAGTTCAAACTATAAATGCATGCACTGTCGGGTTTTGAACGTAAACCGATTGCAAAAAAAGGAACTTTAAGTAAATGTCCCCGCGAAGCATTTTAAGCAATTTTTTCGGTTCCTTTACTTACTTTGATCCGTTTTATCCTGAAAAAAGCTTTCATGGTTGGCTACACAACAGCCAAAATTAATCAATCTTGTATTGTGACAGCTTTACGTCAGGCTTATGATCCCTGGTCATCGTCTCAGACGGTAGGTAATCTTTAACATTTGCCCAAATGTTTGCCAGCTTTCGGTTTCAGCATTTTTTATTCAACCTTGAGACTTCTAAAACGTCGAAGACTATATTCCTATAGCATTTTGGTAACTGGATTAGCTTCAAACTTAACCAGAAGCTTAATATTAAAAAAAATCACTGGGAGCGTATTCAGGGAGGGGAAGTATTGTGCCGTGCCGCCCCCCTTTTTGACTTCGAAAAGATCAAATGTTGTTGAATGACTGAAATATACCAGACATTTTTACATGCTGTTACAGTTTATGCCTTTCCCCCTTTTAAATTTTTAATAGAAACTATTCCAAACTAAAAAAAAAAAAAAATTTTTGATGCACTCGCTGAAGCGTGTAACAAGTGACGGGGCCCATTTCCGCCGCGAAGCGCCTGGGCAACGCAAAAACGTCAGAACGGGGGCGAGCAGTTTGAAACAGGGTTCGATATGACTGGCGCGGGAATTGAATCCTCCCGTGTAGCCAGCGATGCATCTTTGCCACTACGGCAACCGGCAGTTATCCCTATAGCACTAATAAGTTAGTATTACACAATACACAAGTCTGATGCACTCGACTACACATTCCTGTTCAACAAAAGAAAATACTCTTGCAATTAGCTCGAATCACAAACTTTTCTGCGCTTCAACAATTCTGCAAAAACGATGGTATAGTACGATGACTGGGGTTCTATAGCCATTAAAATTGCATCGCAGCCAAATTGAAAAATGATTTTTCTTGCTTTGAAAAACACCAAAGGTGCGCTTACCGATACGCGACGAGCGACAACGCGACAAAATTCATGACGTAACCTAAGAGAATGAAGCTGGTTTTCGCGTGATCGTTAAACAGTGAAATAAGACAAACATTTTGCGATAAAAATTGTCGCGAGTCGCGTTGTCGTCTATCGCGAACCTGTAAACGCTCCTTGACTTAATCAAAAGAATATTGCACAAAACCATTTTCATTTTCAGCGCACGGTGGTTAAAAAAATACTAATAAGCTCGAATTAGGCAAATTTTGATATTTCAACTGCATGAAGTGCCTTACAGCAGCAACAAAGCAACAAGCATAATGATTGCATTGAAATCGACATGCTAAAATGCAAAGGAAAAAAACTACGAGGAATCTTGCGTTATACCCTGCACCTGAGAATGATATATGCTAGCAATAAAATCAACCCTAGCGATGAATCGACCCCGTAACATAAAATCGATCATTCAAGTACAACATCGCTTATCAGTATAGGGCCAGCTAAAGCCAACAAAATCAAAAATTTTTCAAGACATCATCCGACATATTCAAAAATTGGGCTTGGTTGCCCTGGAATTTTTTTCATGAAGTTTTTAATTCAAGATAAAATCAAAATCTTCATTAAAGTTAAAATTTTTGAAAATAATCTTTCATCAAAATAAGTCTTACTGCGTCGTCTAGCAAATTTTTAAACGCAATCTTCTTAATTAAAAATATTAAAAATTTTTTGCGACAGTTTCGAATTCTATAATTTTTGCTCACAAAAAAATAATTCAAATCCTCTTTCAGTACACAAAGCAATAATGAAAGAATTATGTAGGCTTAAAAGCACCAGTAAAAAACTGCGTAAAAATTTAGTGTTTTGACTATACCAAAAGTCTCAGCCTTGCTATGCAGAGCTAATCCAGGCAGGACTCATTCCAGACTGTAAGGACTCTTTGTTACATTGCTCATTCTAAACCTCTCAACTGTGGGTTAGAACTTACAGGCTTTTTCGTGAACATTGTTGAGTGTGGCTGATCGCCCGCTAATGTGGGAGAACAAACCTAGAAAAGAAGTTGAGGATGAAGTTGAGAGAATGAGCAAGGCAACAAAGAGTCCTTACTGTCTAGAATGAGTCTAGCCTGGATTGGCTTTGTGTAGCAAGGCTGACGAGACTTTTCATGTATTAATATTATTTTCGTTTTTGTTTAATCTTTTAGCTTCATTATACAAAACAAGCACAAGTTTTATTGCAATCGTTCCATATTCTTTTCTAACACCGATTTCCAATTCTGCAACTATAGCATCTCTTGACTTTTCCATCTTTAATATCTAAAAATTCATTAGTAGCCTTAGTACAGTCAACGTTAGTCGGCGCAACGTCATACATATACTCAGTGAGGTAAAAAGTAGTCCAGAAATCTAATTAAATAAAAGTGTTGTTCCTGATGGCGGAAGCTACTTGAAGTAAAGTAGAAATAAGAGGATGTAAAAAGTAAACAAGTAAAAGGTACCAGCAATTTAAAGCTACTTAAGTAAAAAGTAGCGTTTGCAAAACCAAGGCCATAAAGCTGAGCATTGGAAAAAGATAATTTGCTCACTTCCAAACTTGACATATATTTTGCCGATGCTTAAGTATATTTAGGATAATTAGCACATTTATTTGACGAAAAGAAAAAAGTGATGTGTGTCATAATCTGCAAAATGCAACCTCATTGTCCACGCCAAACACAAACAACAAAAAACCACTTAATATCACGAAATTGTAAAACTTATATAATAAACTGAAACAATACCTAATACTAATGTTGCCAATTTTATTATCAAGCATGATTATTTATCATTTGCGTGATACATTGCTTAACATCAACTACTTACCATTTTTAAAGCCACTTAAGTAGCGTTACTTTCTGATGAACTACGTACGTAGAAGTAGTCGAAATTGAAATCACTTAAGTAAGTAGGCCTCTAGTTACCAAGCAATAATACTTAAGTAGTCTACTTAAGTAAAAGTACTTCGTTACTTTACACCACTGCATATACTTAAATTCAGACTCGCCGTGTAATGTTGTTTATATTTTTTTATTGTTTATGTTAGTTTCATATTCTCCTATCACAAGAGAGCGATCAAAGCGCTGCAAAGAGCTTGCGAGTTACGGGCTCACCTGTCTACTACTCTAAGATTAGGCGATCCAGCGAAGTGCCTATCCCAACGGCACAACTATCAAAATAAATAATGATTACTCGTACCATCTTCGAGCAATATTAATTGAGGCAGAGCCTTAGTTTCAGCGAAAATTAAGCAATTTTAACTCAGATGGCCGAGTGGTACAGAGCGTCTGTCTCTTGAGCTGTAGACTCGGGTTTGATTCCGAGTCTGATCAAACCAATGACTCTAAAATTGGTATTCACAGCTTCCCTTCTTGACGTTCAGCATTAAAGGGACAGTGTGGAGAACAAGCCGGCAAGCTTACTTGTTGTGCCGTTGGGACAGGCACTTAGCGGGATTCCCCCATCGTGGTGTGGTAGACAGATGGCTGGCAACTCCTAAGCGAGCTCGTATAGCGCATTGATCGCTTTCTCGTGATAGGAGGATAAATATGCAACTAACTGACTAATTTTTATAAGAATTAAAATACACCAAAATTGACAGTGTAACGAAAATAATTGTTTAAATACTAAGGTATTCGTTAAAAATTCCTCTGATAATTTTATAAAAAAAAGTGCGGTGCTGCAAAGCCTCGCTTTTAGTTCTCCTACATTTAAACTTATTTCAATTTTCGCTGACTTACCTTTACAAGGCGGATAAAAAAAGCCATGCATGGTGTCACAATAACCACCAAATTGGCAAATATTCTGAAAAATATGAGATTGATAAAACTGTTAATGCAGTGTAATATACACTTCGGAATACAACACATGAAACAAATATACACCAGACGTTCAAAAATAGCTTAAAGAGGAGACACGAAATCTTCATTATACTTCAGCGGTATACGCCAAAATGTGAAACGAGTGGCGCGGCCCATCTACGCAATTTGGCGCTTGGACATCACAGCTCCGAAGAAATTTCGCAGCGACGGCGAGCCGTTGGCATTTCTGTCCGATTCGACGGCCAGGGAATCGAACTTCAGGTTTCAAGAACCGGTGGCGGTGTCTTTTACCACAACGCTTATTGGCTGGTAAAAATGATCACTGTAATTGGACGTTTCGACTGCATAGATCACGGCGACTTGCCGTGGCATGGATTCAGCTGTCATCATTCAGCTGTTGTATACAAAGCAGTATAAGATTTTTTTTCCCAGCGACAAATGGATCTGCATGTTGGGACCTATGAGAGAAAAAACGGGGGTGTTACGACCCTTCATTTATTGGTTGGTTTTGCCGTATTTTGATCACGAAAAATCGCTGTGAATATGACCTGTATGCAGATTCCCTTTTGAGGGAGATGAAGTGTTTTCAATTTTTGCGGTAAATTTTTAATTCTAATTTCCTAAATCCGTTTTGTGTAGAATTTTGCAAACCCAGAACACAAAAATGCTATTACAGAGGGAATCGAACCACAAATTCGCAACCGTTCGCCTTTAAAATCACTCTTCTTCCCAATGCAGAGTACTTCCCTGCGTTGTGGAACATATGGGCTGTCTAAGAATTTATAATGATTGTTTGCGACACCGAGCAATGCAAGCACGACATGGGTCGGGTGTACACTATCGCATAGTGCACGAAAAAGGGTTACCGGTTATAATTTTTTTCGTGCTTAAAAACTCATCAGGTGCACAACTACGAGAGCCAAAACTAGCTCTTGAAATGAAATGTTGTTGTGTGGTTTTATGGCGCTTTATAGCTACTAAGGTGCTTTAGCGCCAGGACTAAATTTTGTCAAGAATTCACTGACGTATTTTTATTCTCAAAACGAAATCATCACTAAGAGGGGCAAGCTTGCCTAACTCTATCGAAAGTTTTGAGGCCGTTGGTACAAGGTGTCCGCGTGCAGCAAAAAAAAAAAACTCCAGAGCAAAATAGGTAAAGCCAAATTTTAAATAATGCAGCAAATTTATCACAAACACTTTTATTTTTTTTATTTTTAGTTGCATATTTAGTTACATATATGTGTAGTTGCATATTTATCCTCCTATCACGAGAAAGCGATCAATGCGCTATACGAGCTCGCTTAGGAGCTGCCGGTAATCTGTCTACCACACCACGATGGGGGAATCCCGCTAAGTGCCTTTCCCAACGGCACAACAAGTAAGCTTGCCGGCTTGTTCTCCACACTGTCCCTTTAATGCTGAGCGTCAAGCAGGGAAGCTGTGAATACCAGTGATATAGTCATTGGTTTGATCCGACTCGGAATTTAACCCGAGTCTACAGCTCAAGAGACAGACGTTCCATACCACTCGGCCTTCACAAAACAAACACGCAACACTATTTTATGACACAACTTAGCCAGCGTCAACATGCGACCAACTCAATTTACAAAGTTTACCAATTGTCGGAAAAAACGTGAAACAAACGCAATCTGGAGTGACGCATACTGAACCGCGATACAAATGTACTAAAAATGCTGGAAGAACTAGGTTACGCTGTAATGGTTGTAGCATTGAACGCCGTTGTGGACTCTTGGAGCATCCACTTCAGCCAATGTGGAAAAACTGCATTCACAAACTGTCGGCCTACTTGAACCAAACGCAGCAACAACAGCTGCAAGATTAGGATAGACCTTGGAAAAAAACAGTTTTTATTTCGTTTCAAGATTTCAAACGATGCTGCTGTCGATTTTGTCAAAATCGTTACATTATCCGCCAAGTACTGTTTTTGGACACTTCCAGTTTTTTGACGGGATTTTTATGCCCAATTTACAGGAAGGAGTGCTGAACGATCAAGAAAATTTGGGGATTTTCGGGATAGGGCTTCACTTGCATGACACAATCGGTAAATACCGCTTTACAACTTAATTACCAGCAATCGCAGTGAAATAAAAATAAATGTAGCATGTAAGGTCGTGCCATTGGAATGCAATGGGATTAGTTGATTACTGATTACGCCAGTTGCCGCTCGTGTCTCGCACCACAATTTGGTTAGGGCACAGCAATGAGCAACTGCCAGGAATAAGGCCTCGGGCCACACGATACAGGGTGTGGTTTAGATGGGATCTGTAAGCCGGTCAGAATTCACTCAGGGGCCGGACCCGGCCAGGGAGCTGTTTGTCACCCATACCTGAACCATTAAAAAATTAAAAAAGATTTCTTGCGGTCTAATTTTGTCTCGCATTCACATTTTTTTGACAAGTCGAATTGACTCAGGGGGTTCGCCCCTATGCCCCCTGGCTGCGGGCCTGTGCCCAGGCCCTATACTTAAGAGATGGGCCCCGCCACTCGTTGCACGCCTCGGTGTGATACCGAGAGTATAATGAAGATTTGATTTTTTAAACCATATTTCAAACCTGTTCAACAACTTATTCCCGTCAAGCTGTGTAGTGCCTCTGGGCGGAGATTAAGAAATTTCCGAACTACAGCGGAAACAGACTTGAGACTTCCTTGCTCTGTTATCATTAAACTCAACATTCAAATTTTACAAACCCAAAACTTACTGAATTTAAAGCTCTTTTACTTCGGAGCTTGCTGCCAACGCCCATAGTTTGGGTCAAGCTACGTCCAGCTGCGTCAGTTTCGTCTAGAAGCTTCTCTAACTTTGCCAAGTCATTTCGATTTGTATTGAATCCAACTCCACAATCCAATGCTTCCAAAAAAACATACGAAGTAAAACCACATTCAACGATATGATGTGGAAGTGACCGGTTGGTCAGTAGCATGGTTAAAGACATTGTTATATGAACAAAAGATCTAAGGTTCAATTCCCAGGCGAGTCATATTGGACACATTGCCACTAACGACTTCCATCGCTGCAATGTTTCTTTATAGCACGAAGCTGTGCTGCACCGGCGCAAGGCCTCGGAAATTTCCCAAGCCACTTGCTAGCAGCTTCGGCGTAAACTCGCGAATATACGGTAACGAAGTTTTTGCGGTGTTTGATAAAATGGGTGAAAAGGTATTGAAGCTGCGCATAATAATAAAGCATTGTGCTCTTTGAATAAGCAACCCCAAAATTATGAAATTGGTTACGACTCCCAGGGGCAGCGGCCGTGAATCGAACCCATTGCAATGGAGTATCAAACCATGCACGATACCGCTATAGAGGCCACGCCTGCGTTTGAGATTACCTTGTTCTTCCATGCTTAAAAAGCTATAATAACTTAATGACATGAATATAACAGTTGTTAAACTTATTGCTATTGACTTGTAACTTACCAAAAATTGCTATTACAATCAGCGCAATGCTAGCCCTCATATTTCTAGTATCAAATATTCGACGTTTAAACTTGAAACTAATAATTGATCAAGCAAACACAATAAAGTTTAACTCTAAAAATGAAAATTTAAAGATAACTTTCATAACTATGAGAGCCCCATGCTCTCGGAAAATTAAAACAATCAGTTTGGTTTGACAGCTCAGATGGCCGAGTGGTATAGAGCGTCTGTCTCTTGAGCTGTAGACCCGGGTTTGATTCCGAGTCGGGTCAAACCAATGACTTCAAAATTGGTATTCACAGCTTCCCTGCTTGACGCTCAGCATTAAAGGGACAGTGTGGAGAACAAGCCGGCAAGTTTACTTGTTGTGCCATTGGGAAAGGCACTTGGCGGGATTCCCCCATCTTGGTGTGGTAGACAGATGGCTGGCAACTCCTAAGCGAGCTCGTATAGCGCATTGATCACTTTTTCGTGATAGGGGGATAAATATGCAACTAACTAACTAACACATCAGACCGCTTCACGCCAATGTACTCGCGAGGAGAGCTTATTCAAATAGAATTTAGTGGATTTCAGTGAATTATTCACGCGAATAGAATTCCCCCGAGATCGTATTGGCATGAAACAGTTCGTTTGAAAAACAAAAACTAACCCAAACTGCTTATGCTACAGAACTTTTTTTCTGCCACTCTTTTATGTTTAAAACTAACGTAGGCTACATAGTACATACAATATTGTAAGGTTGTAACATACTTTTTACGTTACCGGAGGATATTGTAGACCAAAATCGTGACAACGAAAAAGCTGCTGAGGGCTTAGAAGGCTGAAAAGTAAGCGAAATTATGGTGCACCGTTAAACATATGGTCGTCATTTCTTCATAGCCAAAGAGTAGTGAAGAAAAAAAAAATCTATTAAAAGGTACCTACAATAACCACCTTCCCTGTTGCATCTGCTAACTTCAAGTTCAACAATTTTAACGAAAACTGTTCCAAAAGTCTTAGTCACATTATGACATTCAATTACAATTAAGTATTACAAAACTCGGAAACTATTAAGGATATAAAACCTTACAAAAATTAATCAATAACCTTACATAGCTTTAAAACGGCACAATTTTTATGTCACTACCATTCATAGTTCGGGAGATATGGGGACTTCAAATTAGACCAAGATCCTGTATTTTAACAGAACGAGACGGGACAACAAAACGAGGTTTAACCAAATTGTCCACATAACCATGGTTGTGTGGTTTTATGGCGCTTTATAACTACTAAGGTCCTTTAGCGCCAGGACTAAATTTTGTGAAGGATTCACTGACGTATTTTTATTCTCTGTTTATTTCATCGACATAACCAAACCAATGCGCAGTATTTAAACTGCACTGCACACCGAAACTACAATGCTGTAGGTTCATGGAAAACTGCAGAAGTTGACGATGCTATAAGCCAAATTTCTGAACTATTTGTCCGAACTGAAGCCCGCAATTAGACGAAAACGAAGGAGTGCTTCTAGATTAAACAGCAGAAAACCTCCAACAAATTGACGTAATCAGATTCGATTAAGTTTACAGTAGAGCTGGTTCCAGATAATTTAGCAAGGTAATTGCAATCTCGCAAGCAAGGGTGGAAACCTGGCTGTTTGGTGTTAGTGTGTCAGTTTCAGTTTCAGTGTGATGGAAAACAGATGCCAGGTTTCAGTTTTGGTTTGATTTCACGGATGTTAAAAAATAGTTTCCAGTTTTGGTTTTAGTTCTGCTTACCCATGGCTTCGGTTTTTGGGTTTCAGTTTCGGTTCGAGTTTCGTACAAGAAAGCTGCTTTACTTCGTTACTCCGAATATCGGTAGGGCGTTTTTGCTTTTATTACAACGATAATAGCAGTTCAAATGGCCGAGTGAGTAGAGCATCTGCTTCAGAAATTGTCGAGTTTGGTTTCATTCCGAGTCCGGTGAAACCAAAGACTCAAAATTAATATTCACAGCTTCTCTATTTGACGCTCAGTATTTAAGGAACAGTAGCCTTATAATGATGGTGATGACAATTTTTAAAACCTGAAACCTTAGAAAATTTTGTTCAAGTTTTAGTTCAGTTTTGACGTTTCAATAAAACACAGTCTTGGTTCTAGTTTAGGTTTTCAAAAACTTGGCTGAACAGGTGTCGGTGTCAGTTTGGGTTTCAAGAATTTCCTTTAAAATCAAGTTTTCAAATATCGGTTTAGGTTTGGTTTCCACCCTCGCTCGCAAACAAACAGCCAACAGCTGGTAAGAAACTCAAAAATTGGTTAAATCTAATAATTTCAGTCAACGCTGTGCAATTGCCACAAGACTTCTTAAGACTAATCAGTTTTGTATAGAGTCTAGTCCGTAAGTATCAGTTTAAATCAGTGGTTCTCAACGTTAGATTAAGGACCGGAACGATTTGAAAATATTTTGTGTACCGGTGGACTTAAAAAGTTAAAACCAACCAAAATGCCATGTGGAAACCAAGTGCTAAAACCACCAACTTGATTTTCACAAAAGGTGGTTTTTGAAAAAGGAAAATTTTGGAGTTCGTGCTTGTTTTCGATTTATTATCGAATTCCGCTAACCACACTGCTAAACTTCGGTTGAATATTTTTTAACTTCAGAAAGTATACTTCTGCAACAGCTTGTCGTATTGAGTGGTTAAGTGCAAGCTTCGTCTCTTTTTTTTGCAAAAAAGCAAAACTAAATGAATCGGCAGTAAATAGTGCACGAACTTGTCTGTTAGCAGACGGAAAAAATTATGGTGCACTCATAGCAAGATGAGTTATAAAAAGCGCAGTTTCTAATTGAGAAATAATATTGGAATTTATTTGGCGGACCGTCAAAAAAGTAGACACGAACAGCGCCGGTGCGCGGACTGGCAGTTGCGAAACACTGGTTTTAGACCACAATAGAACAACAATATGAACCGCAAACGAAAAAAATTCTGGATTTAACCAGCTGCAGCAACTATTAATTAACTCTAGTTCATTTTTTTACTTTTCCGATATTTATGTTTTAAATTTGGTGTAATTAAACCATTTATCAAGCTCAAGTATAAAATATTTAATACTTCATGGGCTGCTTTATCGCTTGCTATACTTATTGAATAATCCGCTCTTGGCAATTACTGCATGTTTGTCAACTAACTTAAAACTTTTATTGCTTATTTTCAAAAAATGTTATGAAGCGAATTTTTTTCCCCATACAGTATCCTACTTCCTCATCCTCAAGCGGCGCACCTTCGCAAAAATAGCGCCATAATGGCACGTTTAAATGCTCCTCCCCTACTCCACTAGTTATGGTAAATATGAGGCAAGGGCGTTAGTCGTAAGGGAGGAGAGGGCAAAAATTAAACACAAATATACTACACCATCATCAATCAAATTTTCATTATCTTCAATATCTTCGCGGTATTACGCTGAAGCGGAGTGGCGGGACCCATCTCCACGGCAAAGCGCCTGGGCAACACAGCAGCAAAGAAACGTCGCAGCACTGGCGAGTGGCGAGCCATCGGTGGCAGTGTGTCCGATTTGACCAAAAGGGAATCGAACCACAGATCTCCCGCATCGATAGGAGTGTGTTTACTTTTTAACCACTTTGATAACTGGCCCGTTAACATGATACATTGAACAAGTTGAAGCGAGTAATAATCGCAAACTGTTAAGTAGCAAACACTGATTTTGCTTCCTCACTTTTTATAACCTTAATTAGTAGGTCAACTTGCTTCTTTACGTTGTCTCTTGTCCGAGCCATGATTGGTCTGCATGATCCCTCGGAAAATTTTACTCAGTATTCGTGATATTAATCTCTTTTAAATAATAACTTACTTTAACCACTAACTGTTAACACTGCAAATGGTTTTTAGATGTTAGCACTGCATATCTCAGTGGAGATGATAAACAATCGAAATAGACGAGCTGCTAATTATGTTTGTCGCCCGAAGACAAAGTGAAGAAAGACGACAAGCAAACAGCAACAAGTAGCCTTCTAAATTCAATCTGTGATGCAGGTTGCTCGTTTGGGCTACTAATTGCTATTGGGGCTGCTTTTGATCTTTGTTGGCGATGTTTTATGTTTGTCGCCCGAAGACGAATTTGTCGCCCGAAGACAAAAAGATTGAACCCGAAGACAAAGTAAAGAAAGAAGACAAGCAAACAGCAACAGGTAGCCTTCTAAATTCAATCTGTGAATTGTGATGCAGATTGCGAGTTTTGGCTACTAATCGCTATTGGTGCTGCTTTTGGTCTTGGTTGGTGACTTGCGATGTTTTGGGATACTTTATTACTTATGAGTAGTGTTGGATTGAATTTGAATCCTCTCACGAATTCTTCATGAATTTGAATTTCGTTTTTTCAAAATCAATAAATTTGAACTTGAAATTCATTTTTTCAAAACCAATGAATTTGAACATCTTCATTAAACATTCGACGAATTTGGATTTTTTTGACTTAAAACTTACCAAAAAAAATAGCAATTAGTCAGTGGTATATATCAGCACATAGTGCAAACGTTCCATAAAATTTATCAAACAAACCGAAAGTTTGTGATGTGATGCTGCAAGGTGGTTAATAATTATTTGTGCAAAAGGTAATTTCCTAGTGAACCTGCGAAAGAATGAACTTTACACCCATTAGGGGGACCCCATTTCTTTGAAATTGGTTTTAGGGCAGTTTAAATTACAATAAAATTGCAAATGAGGAATAATTTGTCTTCTACATCAGCAATTTTCAAAATATGGTCATTAAAATTTATTTGTTTTACCATAAATGAACACTAATAGAAAGGTAGCTGACTGTTTTCTGATAAAAACTATGACGTTTTTGTGTCTGGTAACTTTTTTTCTACTGTTAATTAGACCCAGAGTTCAATCAATTACAATTTTATGTAATGACAATTGCACCCAAACAGTATATTTAGTTACTTTTACATTACAATTACTTTGCACCGCAAAACTCAATTGCATTTATAACTTGAATTACATGAATAAAAAATTATATTCAATCACACTATTACAATTAGTCTGACTCTGATTAGATCTATGAATTCCCTGGAACCTGAGTAACTATATTTTGAACAATTCGCTAGTACTACTTAAAAATATCTGTTTTTTAAAACCTATTTGATAGTTCCGTTTATCAAATATCTACTATTCAAGTCTAAATTGTCAAGTTTTACGAATTTGAAAGTGGCGAGATTCGTCACTATAAACTTAAATTTTGCATTGGTCCTTTTAAAATAAGTGAAATTGAAGTTGAAGCTTTAGCAACGCAATGAATTTGAATTTTGAATTTGAATCCGCTCGCGAATTCTTCATGAATTTGAATTTGAATTTCGTTTTTTCAAAGTCAATAAATTTGAATTTCATTTTTTCAAAGTCAATGAATTTGAATTTCGTTTTTTCAAAACCGATGAATTTGAATTTGAAAAATAATGGATGGATCTAGCCCTACTTATGAGCACGCTTCAGCGATATGGCAACAATTAGCTATTTCAGAAAAACATTTTTTTTTCGAAGAGAGCTGAAAATACGTTGAAATTTTGATTTTATCTTCAAGTGAGTATTATGTACTCGTCGCTTAGTTATAACAAAATTCGCCCAAAATTGTTGAGCTGATGCGTGGGTCTGGACGGTCTAATGGCAATCCATTTCTGCTCTGTTGAGTGCTTGTATCTTGACAACTCTTTCACTGCGCATTGGCGGGTTTCGCGTTTTTTCAAGTTATGAATAAAAACGATTATGATTACCGCTGACATAATTCTATAATTTCGGAGGATGCGATTAAGATTGACAAAACTATACTGTCTCAATTTCGTATTCGATTTTACTAGATTAAAGTTTGCAATAAAGCGTGCAGTGGTAAATAAAATACACAAGTACAGTAATACGATAATAACGACTTCTAATTGTGGATTGCTTGTCAGTTAATTTTCATCCGATTATTGTAGAACTGCCACAACTGAAAATTCTGCAAATTTTGCAACTGATTCCTACAAAAAAATCAAACCATTAATAAACCCTGAAGAACTACAAATTCTAGCAACCATCTTAATCATTTCTTTTTTCAAGCCTTATGATTCCAGCTTCGAGTTTTTACTGTGTGTTAGTGAAGTGTATATGCATCAAGGAAGATTGCCTAGTTGAGCTTCTTACCCGCGAAGCCAGCTCCGGAGCCCAACGCACCAACCGCTTACCCGACAGTGCTCTAGCAACCAATTTAGTTATACTGTACAATGGCAAATTCCGGCACGTTTCGGTAGGCTACACAGTAACGTATTCATAGGGAGCAACGTGTCACGGTCCTTTTTTTTGACTTGGCGTTTTACTATCAAAAAACAAATCTTGCGAAGTGACTAAAATATACCAGACTCTTTTGATGGCTTTTGTTGTTTATCTTTTCCCCCTTTTGAAATTTCTCGCTACGCCACGGCTGGCACGTATCACTCAGGGCTGCGAACTCGATCAAATTTTATTCGAGTTCGAGTTCAACCCATTTTAGCAAATCCGAGTTCAAGTTCGAGTTCTCTCATTTAATTATTTACGAGTTCAAGTTCGAGTTCAGGCAGACGAATATCCAAAATCGAGACAACTTTTTCACCGCCGGTGCTCATGCGATTAAAAAAATAAAAATATTTTGCTCGTGCAGTAGGTTCAAGACTGTACCTTAGCTGTTTAGTACCATCGAAATCGTCAGCATTGTGGTCACAATTGAACAACAAACTATATTTCGTAGTGATCTTTTATTTCTTTTCAACTATTTAAATGTCTTTCTAACGAACTCGAACAATTTTATTCGAGTTCAGAAAAAATATTTTTTTTAACTTCAAGTTCAAGCTCGAGTTAGGCAAAATGATCGAGTTTTTTCGAGTTCGCAGCCCTGAAGCATTACGCTGCTTTGAGGATATTCTTGTTAGTTGTTGAGCTGTTTGAAAAGGCATTTTAATCTCCTTCTTACAAAGGGTTTAAAGGTTTCATGGAATGTTTTAGGCATTCACACTTCACCAGCTCAAATTGGTTTGTTCGCAAAAATTTTAATAATTAGTAAATACGAACTCAGATTTGTCCTTTAGGTCGAGGGTTTTGCTAAACAAAATTTTCAATTGTTAAATGCTGTCAAAGTAGTCTATTGATGCAGTTTAACTTACCACAGCGCGCGAAATATCTTCCGGAGCAGTAGAGAGAACAAGCTGCGCTAGCGAAGAAACTCCGAGATGATTTCACTTCGGATAAGTTAGCAAGCTCCACTATATGTTCGTCAACGTGAACGATCGTCTGAGCAAAATTAAAGTGTTAACCAAGCCCAAAATCACGCGGATCAAGTCAAAAATCAAATCTTCACTATGCTCGCGGTATTCAGCCGAAGCGTATAACCAGTGGCGGACTGGCGGATTCCATCTCCGTCGCTTTGCGCCTTGACATCATACCTACAAAACGTCGCAACGTTGACGATGCTGGCAGGAAGTCGCGGCTTCGATTACCAGACCGATCAAACGAGCCGTTGGCGACACTGTGCCGGTAATCAATTTGATTGGCCCGGGAATCGATTGGATTGGCCCGGAAATCGAACCCCCGATCTCCTGCACTGACAGCGTGTGCTTAATAGCTGAGTTAATATTTTTTGGTGCAACGATGCTGAACTTGGCCATTTTTTGTTTGCAATAACACAGTTTTGGGTCATTTTAAAAAATAAATAATTGAAGCAGTTTTTCAAAGAAAAGCAATTAAACAACCTTTGTGAAACTGTAAGCCAAATAAAGATTACCGGCAGAAGTTTTGTGATCATGTCCACAAACGTTTTGGTAAAACTCATACCATCATTAGTGCAAAACAGCAGGGGCACAAAACATTTTGACGAAATTACCGGTAGAAGTCTCCATTCCAGTTTAATGAGACCTTTTGGAAGTCGCTGTAGTTCTCAATACAGTAGCCTACAGGGTTGGAAATATTGATTAGAAATTGATAATCGATATTCTCTACTTTTTCGTCATAGAATGCAAAAATTCTCTACTTTTTTTTCATTAGCGACTGGGGCTTTTCCCTTCTTTATTGAGTGGGAAATCGATATTTATTAATCGATACTTTTTTTTCTGAAAAAGTTCTTTTAAAAATTTTTTTATGTTATTTTTAGTACCTTAACTGATTTTCGTGGTGTTTCCAGCTGCAGGTAAATATTTCACTTTACATCCGCGCAAGAGCAGTTAGCTTGCGGAAAATTCCGTATGCACTGTCATTTTTGATTCCATTTTAAAATAGAGCACTAGAAAACGTTTGCGTAACGTTTGGTCACTGGTGGCATCGCTTTGTGGAAGACAGGCTAGGGCCAGGCAGTCCAATGCAATTGTGAGGATAATAGAAATGACAGCAGGCTTTTTATAAGCTGCGTTGGTCTATAACACCTGGACCTGTGACGGGATGTCTATAAACTGTGAAGTAGAGTGCTGGACTGGATAATGGTCACTGAAAAAAACTTTAAAACGCCATAATGCTTTAGCTAATTAGTAGCAGTTTAGTGGTTCAGTGGTTATGAACTTGCAGTGCGCCTTGGTCAGTTTATAGCTGAACTAACTTGCTAACAGTAGTCCTAGTGTGATATGGGTATAGTATAAAGTAGGCCAAGATTATTGTAGGTAGAGAGGATTTAGGAGAAACAGTGATCTTTGATCTTGGAAAAGGATCTTCTGGTACTCATGTTTTGAAATAGCCTATCATAATATGCTATGCATTTGATACCGACATTCTCCACTTTGCTTAACCTGAAGCCCCCCCCTTCAGCCTTAAAAAAAGTTGACGCCGTCGCTGTTAACTGAGTCAGTAAAAAGTATCGATTTGCCGTTATCGATTCATCGACAATCTCTACTTTTTATTTTCGTTATCGAATGTTGGAATTCTCTACTTTTTTTTGAGTTAACGATTATCGAATTATTCTTTGCTTTTTCGTTATCGATTTCCAACCTGGTAGCCCACGTAGGCCTGTAGGTGCAAATATTTGCAGTGTGATTTTGAGATCAGTCTGAAACTGAAGTCTAGGAAAGTGTGACATCATCTGAATTCTGAACCTTGTCACTTTTACCTGATCCTTGTCTCCAGTTTTCTCAAATGAAACAATACCGTGTAAATCTACAAAATACAGTATAATGATATAACGCAAAACAATATTATTTCACGTAAACAAAAAAAATCAAATCTTTAATAATATTGCGGTATTACGCCGAAGGCTATAACGAGAGGCGGGGTCCATCTTCGCTGCTTAGCATCAGGGTAAAACGCTCCAAAAAATGTCGTAGCGGAGGCCAATCGTTGGCGGCACTATATGTTCAATTTGACCGACCTGGTAATCGAACCCCAAGACCTTTCGAACCGATAGCGCTGTGCCATAACAACCTAGCAGCTAGTCAAACGGTTCTTTTTATTTTCTTTTGTGTAAACATAATTTTTAGAAAGCAGTGCGGCAGACGTAATGATGACGACATCGTTATCGGTGCAGGATATGTGGGATTCGATTTCTAGCCCGGTCAAACTGGACACGTTGGTCAATTTGGTCAAAGTCGCCAACAACTCACCACAGCAAACACGTTACTCGCTTTTACCCCTTTCCCTTCCCGATTATTCTTGGCACATTTGCTCATGAAAGTGTTGAGTGAACGAACGTTTTAAATACATATGCAGGAAAACTTCACTGAGATTAACTTAGCTAGGTTGTTCTTCGCCTTCTTAGCCAGCAATAAAATTCATCCACCGCAATAGATATATTGATTCTTAACTTTAACGGATTTAAATAGTAAACACATCAAGGAAACAAAAACACGGGCCCGGTCAAATTAAATAAAACACCGCAACGCAAACTCCAAAGCATGGACTGGGCTCTAATCTCAGCAACGAATATTATAACTGGAAAGGCTATTTCCTAATAAGTAGGGCGACCTTTTATTGACCTAAAAATCTTAAAAAATTGACCGTATTTGATCAAAAAATTGACTTTATTGACCTAATGAAAAAACGAAAAGAAAACAAATGCAAAAATGAAAAGAATCAACATTACATCACTTTACTTAGCGCTCAGATTGTAATGTACGCAGATATAATGCTGGACATTTTCTGGCAGAAAGTTTCTATCTTTAGCCAGCAGCTTATTCAGCATTGAAAAGCTGCGCTCTACCGAAGCTGTCGTCGGTTGGCAGTCTTGAAGCAGGCCGTAAACAGTTGGAGAAATTTCCGGGCGATTCATGGCCATTATATCCGTTAAGCCGTTCTTCTCCAACCTCTTTTTGATGTAAGCTGCGATGTCACAGCTGTCGTCTCCCAAACTAAGTGCGCTCAAGTCGCTGTGTGCTGCCCGAATTGTATACTTGCTGTCTTCCATTCTCAATACTAAGCTAGCCAAGCTCTGACATTCTGTTTTTATTTTCATCAAGTCGTGAGGTAGACTTCTTGCATTGACACTGGTCTTGGCTCTTTCTACTAAAACACCTGAGCCTTCAAAACGTCCCACTATATCCTGAACAGTTGGAAGATGGTCAGCATAATAAAATGCCGCTTGTAACCAACTTGCCCACCTTGTTATGATAGGCTGTGGTGGCATTCCAATTGCTTCGAACATTGCTTGTCGCGTTTTGTTTTTAACTGTGGCTGCTTTTACGCAAGCAATGAGATCATCGACTGCTGGATAATTGGCCTTCACGCGTAATGCGCAGTTATGCAAAAGGTGAGCTATACAAGTGACATGGAATAGTTGGGGGTACATATTTTTCAATGTTTGGCCGGCAGCTTGCATGTATCTGGCAGCATCAGACAATAGTAAACAGAAGTTATTCCTGGCAACATCCAGAATTCGCAAGCAATCATCAATCTCTTGGCAAATACTTTGTGCAGTGGGAGATTTTGGAAGGACTTTGCAAGCAATTAGATACGTTTTGTCTGGCTCATTCAGCAATCCAGCAAGAACGTTTAAATATTTGGAGCCAGATATGTCGCTCTCATCAACCACCAAAAATATTTTCTGTTGGTGAATTAAACTTTTAACGCGATCTATTTCTCTTTCTCCCATTTCAGCCGCTTTGCGTCGACACGCAGTCTCTGATGGAAGAGTTTTTCCAATGTCCCTGAACATCTGCCTCAATTCTTCATTTCGCAATTTTTTTAGAGGTATGTCCGCAGATAAAAAGGCTCTGGTCACTGATTCTGTGAAATCCTTACGACCAAACTGTATGAAGGATTGAGATTGAGGAGGTTGTGAGGATGAAGATGGCAACTGTTTTTGATGCTTCGCAGTCTTTCTGTGGCTATCAACTAGAAACTGCTTGTCACACTTCACCACGCAGTTACAAATATTGCAAAAAAGTTCTGGGGCTGGAGTCTTACTAAATTCCGTCGGAAATCTTGCAATTATACTATTGATCTTTGAAAGATTTGACTGCTTGAACTTCGGCATAATATAGCAGCTGAATTAAGTCGGTAAAATAGATTCAACTCGTTAAAAATATTTTTTAAATTATCTGACTGCAATGAAGAAATACGTTATTTTTCTACATTGAAACGAAAGAGAATATTCAATTACCCCACTGTGTGTACTGTTAGAACGGACTTTACAATCGAAATCATAATCTAGCTAAAAACAAACGGCCGTATGCACCAACGTGGTTAGCTTGCGGTTAAGTTAATGATGGTTAAACCATTGTGAGTTAGCAATTAACCAAAGTCATTTACACAATGGTTAATGGTTTAAATGGTTTAACCTCTATTAACTATTATGGTTTATTGGTTTAACGTTTAACCATCACTAACTTAACCGCTGCAGGTTGAACACGTTGGTGCATAAGGCCCTAACAAAAGCAATTCATTACTTATGAATTGCTTTTGTTAGGGCCTTTGTAAAACTGTAATAACGACTACCGACTGCATATACAATTGCCCACTCCCATCTCTAAATCATTGGAGTCATCTCTTTTGAGTTTTATAAACCCGCACAAAAAAGCAAGAAAGCAAAAATTGACTTAATAAATAAAAATTGACCTAAAAACCATAAAATTGACTTTTATTGACTTTATAACTTCGTTAATACTGGTCCTACAACCGTGAAATTTTGTTTCCACATTTTTTGTGTTATTCTCTACAAGCAAAAAAAAATTGACTTTATTGACCTTGGGTCGCCCTACTAATAAGGTAACGAGGAAACAAATTTGCCAAAACGCTTAGCAAATCAATAAATTAAACAATCAACGCAATTACGTCGGATTTCCACTTCAAGAAACAATCAAAGGCAAGCAACACACGCTAACCGCAGCGAATTATCAGAATTACAAATGGTTCCGTTCATCTTCCGCTACACTGGCACGTTAATGCTAGGAATAGAAATCGGAAACATAAACTTTTGACTCTGTCAACGTAGGCAGCATATTTTCCGACGATTTCCGGTACTTTAGCACTTTGGAGTTTTGCGAACATAAAATTTTGTGGGCAATGATGAAAGCATAATTGGATTGTTATTAGTCCGCGGCTACCCATAAGCAAGAGCTTAATTGCTCTAATTAAAACTTCGAACTTCTCAAAACGTAATTCCAGATGGATGTACTATTACGTAGCGTACGTATAGCCATCTACTTGACTCGCCCATCTAACTCCCTACGTCCACAATTTTAAGTAATGATTTTATTTGTAAAGCAAATTCTCGCTGTAAATCGACAATATTGCTGTAATTGTTTTGCTTTTTCGCAAAAATAGCCTAATAGGCCTAGGCCTATTGCAAATTCAAATCATTTAACTTGAAAAAATATTTGGCCCAGTGTCGATGACTACATTCTGTCAAGCTACCCACCGACAGGCGCTGATGAGTCGTGACTCGGTGTTTCTAACTACTGAGACTTTTACCAAAAGGCGTACCAGAAGAGTTGTGTGTTTTAAGCCTCACAAGATTTAAATTTTAATTTTTGGGTGTTCGGTAGTTTCGTTTTTATTGTACTATTGCGAAAAGATGACGGAAGCTTCGTAGGCCTATTTTTTGTTTTATTTTTTTCAGAGAAAGGTGTGCCACTCTATCTTTTCTATCTATTCCTATAGGCTTACTTTATCCTAATTTTGACTGAAACTGCCCTTAGGAAACACCTTGATCACCAGTACCACAACAGTGTTACTTACCATAACCAAAGCTACTTGATATCAGCGTTAAAAAAACAAAAAAGAAGAGCATATTCAAACCAGATTAAGCAAACCAGTGGTAACAGATGATTTTCAAACCTGCAATAGTTTGAATAGTATCATGGTAAAAAATACCTTACAAGTTTTAAAATTTTAACGGTGAACTATAAAACTACAATGCAAGGTTTTGCAGTAGGCTACTGTACTTGTGCTCATCAACATAAGGGCTAAAAAGTATAAAAACAAAGCTTTTCCCTCTCCAGTTTCTTCCTGGTGCTTTTCTTCACCTCAGCCTTCGAAATCCAAGAAGCTTGATCATTAAGGTCTATCGTGTACACCCCCACTTAGTTTACGGACTTCACTTAGTTTACGCACTTAGTTTCTTGTACTACCCCGCTTGTACATCCTACTTAATTTACGGACTTCCAATTTGGGGTAGTACATTCGAAACCTACCTTAGTAAGTTACAAACTCTCCAAAAGAAGGCAATTCGTATGATCACTAATTCTGACTTGTGCACCCCAATAACCCCGAAATATCGAAATTTAAAAATTCTCAAAATTACTGAACTTCATACGTTCGAAATTGCCAAACTAATGCACCAGCATTCCAAAAACTCTCTCCGCTCTGGCTTTTCAACTTTTTTTTCTTCGCTTTCCAACATTCATGAAAAACAAACCCAGTCAAAAACAAAAAGCAACTTCTACCTTCCCAAATTCTCTACACGCCGATGTCAAAGGTCATTAAAGTATCATGGAGTTAAAATATGGAATTTACTATCTCCCGAATTAAATCAGCAGACTTGTCCATGGGAATGGGATTCCCATGGGAATCCCGTGGGAAATGTCCCATGGGATGGGATGGGATGGGACAGCACGAATTGCATTTCCCATAGGACCCATGGGACAGTAGCCATGTGACAGCGTCTTAATAATGTCATACCTAACTTTAAGTTTTATACTTTTTTGCTTTAAAAAATTCTTTTTAGTCCACTTTTTTCTTTATAAAAGATTTTCCCTTAGCATTGTTGTTACAAGATAGTGGTGCTTTGCACCATAGTTGCCAGATGGTGTACTTGGACACCAATTACTGGAAAAATGGTGTAATCTTAAAGTTCTGTGTTTTTGCTGAAAATTTTCAATTAATCTTAGAAATGAGAAGAGAAAAGATCTTAGATGATGTAAATTTTCATAAATTTAACAAAATTTATTGAATTGTGTTTTGATGGGAATCCCATGGGATGGGATGGGATGGGATGGGACAGGCATAAATTGCTATGGGATGGGATGGGACAGAAAAATATGTCCCATGGACAAGCCTAGAAATCAGTCCTTCAAAAGCTTTAAAATTAACATGAAAATGATCTTCTTGACAACTACCAGTAATTCTGAAACGTTATCTCCCTTTTTACGTATTTAACGTCATATTTTTTGTAGAACCTCACGGCAACTGCCGCTTAAGCGGCTGCTAAAATCTCTGGGTGGCTGCTTGACTCGAAGACCTTAAACGGTCACTTCGCAGTCTTCCTCGAGGTTTCAGTTGCATGTGATTTTGATTTCAACTTTTATTTTGTGCTTTGATTTGTGCTATTGATCTAAAATTTTCGTTTTTTGCATCTGTTACCTAAATAAATTACCTACCTACCTACCTATCGTTTTCAATTCGCTTTCATTGAGATGAGAATGCGATCAACTTTTCTTGCACGGATGTATATACTCACAACCACAGCGTGGGTGTAATATAAAAGTTAATCGGAGCAATAGTTAATCGTCATCTTGATAGTACCACTCTAAGAGGTCATTTTTATTTCATAACGGAGTAATTAATGTTAATCTGAATTGTATTGCATTGGTTGTAAATGTTCGAAGTGCAAATATTATCTACATATTTTGGAGACTATTCTTGGATTTAAACAATCCTTAGATCCGAATATGCGCAAGCATAGATGCTTTGTACACTAACGCTCAATCAAGCGTAACGAAATCGTTTTGCAAAATTGTTGCCATCAACTTTAGTTGATATCATATACCGGTATAGAGTAGACTATAGCAAAACCGCTGTTTTGCGTTGTCTTTTTTGTTGAAGTAAAGGCTATTTTGGTTCTACAGAACAAAAAATATTAATTCAGTAATCTTTTATGAAACAGATAAAGCCAGAAGTATTTTTTGAAATTGCTTTTGACGCCGGTGCTTCTAGCTTTCTACTATTTGTGGACTGGAATCAGAGGCGCACCAAGGATTTGGCAAAGTGTGTATGTGTGGAGGGGGGCACAACCGGGGGTGTGTGGGTGAAGACGCCAGCCGCCGGAAGCATAGGGGCCAGCCGCCAACGAGTTTTTAAAGTTTTCACTCATTTCAGCACACTTTTTTATCGAAAAAGACATGCAGTGAGTGGATGCAGTCACCAGGGGCGGCTCGTAGTGAAGGCTGCAGCCTACCCAGTTTATCATCTCCTTATTTTTTTTTTAAGAAGGAAAATTTTTTTACCTATTTTTGTCTTTCATACAACTATCGACAATATTTTTTTTGAAAAAAATAATTTTTGTACAAAAAATGGCAACACGTAAAGACAGCCACAGCCTTTCGTAGCAAGAACTAACCCTGTAGTGTTACGTGAATTACGTTCAATGAGACGTGTTAAGGCTGTGTCAAAGCAGCCTTTTTGGTGGTTATTGAGGTGTAAAGCTTAGAGATTGGCTCTATTTAGTTGCAATCACATAGAGCAGGGGTGGGCAATTATTTCACACGAAGGGCCAGATTTGGAAAAACTGTTGAAGCGGCGGGCCGCACGCTGATCGGAAAACAAGGTGAAGATCTTTTTTTTTTTGGAGATCACGGTCCACGTACGAATGTGATCCTCAAAATAAAAGGTTTTCATCTCGTTTTTTATTCCAATTTTGCACCATTGAGGCTTATTTTGTTCAAAATCACTGCCATCCATGATCTCTAAAGGAAAAAAAGGTCTTCCGCTCAATTCACGGTGGGAGTTTAAGTTTGTGTAAGTGCCGGCGGGCCAGAATAAAAGGACCGGCGGGCCGGACTTGGCCCGCGGGCCGTAGTTTGCCCATGTCTGACATAGAGATACTGGGTTTAATGAAAGATATGGGATGTTACGGGTTGCATACAGCTTAAGCTTGTAATACAGTGGTAAAGGCTAGTAGACTTTAGTTATACCTTATTTGAACTAATAGATTGCGTAAAAAGAAAAACTTTTAAGCTGTTGATTGACCGGTACCGCAGCTTAGCTAGGTTTGTAGACTAGTGGTAGCTTTTTTGTAGCCCACTAGATGTAGTCGACTAGGTACAATAGCAGAGTACCGGTAGTGTACTTAAATAGAAAAATTTGTTTAGGCCAAACTTGTGTTTATTCATGTAGACTACAGGTGCAGGTTACCTAGGGCTACAGGTACGCACAGAATCAGCTATTGGTACAGTGGCGTGATAAAAAAAAATTGTAGAGTAATAATAATTCATGGGAAACCTGCCAGTGTTCCTGCAGTTGTGTATAGCCCAAAGCCTACCGCCTTGCTAGTGAAATAAAGTTTTTTTTTTTTCATTTCAGAGCGAGTACTTATTCTGGCCAGCTTTTCTAATCATGTAGCCTACCCGTTTAAAATAGTCACGAGCCGCCACTGGCAGTCACTATGGGCAATGCAAAATATTTTCGCAGCAAATATGTTTAAAAGCAGAAGCTTGGCTAGAATAAGTGAAAGGAGGCTACAACCATTATCAGTTTGAAAAATTAGTGACTGAAAGTTAGGTTTTAGCACCGTATTACTGAACCAAAGGGGGGGAGGGCATGGCACCTTGCCTCTCCTTGCGTGCGCTTATGAGTGGAATTAGGTAAGGTAAACTTAAGGTGTGTTTACACAGAATACGATAAATTTTTTTGTACGTTTAGTGACGTAGACTACGAAACAGTTAGAATGTTATGACGTAAAGATACGTCATTTTGCACGGCATTCTAGAAAACAGTCAAAGGATGCTTCGCAAAACAACCAGCAGTAAGCAAAATAGGTTGAGTTTGGATTGTATGGAAGATATTTTGGTCAACTGCTTTCGTCAAAAATCTCATGAAATTTCGTACGACAACAAATCGGACAAAAATCGCATTTTGTGTAAACAGAACTTTAGCCGTTAAGGAGGGTGTAACTTGGCTCTCTCAAGTTAAAACTTGAAATTTTCGTTGATTTCTCATACCACATTGCATTTCTGAGGAACCTGTGCAATCATCTTAATTTTAGACTGCAATACTTCACTGGTCGCTCACTCGCTTTCATGCTTTGGATAGTTACATCAGTTGTGACAAGCTTACAAATCCAGAGGTGGGCACAATTTCGTTAATCGTTTATAACGAAGCTAACTTTTTCATTAACTAGTTAACTCGTTTCGGACTAAACTATCTTCCGTTAGTGCTTTATAACTTCCATTAAATTTTTGTAAACGCTTATTTCTCTTATTGTTGGTTAAGTTTGACATCAATCAACCAGCAAAATACGACCAATGAGGTCAAAAAGCTAGATAAAAACAACAAAACATGTTGCTTGTGAGTAGAAAAATTGCTTAAATGCTTACGCAAACATTGATATTAAAAAGTTTCAAGCTTTTTTTTAAAAGAAGTTCCGTGTAAAGTCAAATTTAACGATTTAACAAATTTAATTAACTTCCGTTAATTGGAGCTGAATTTAACGAATTAACGTTAACGGAGGTACACAACTGTGTTAACAAAGTAGTGGTTAACGAAGCTAACGTTTTGCATTAACTTGCCCATCTATGTACAAATCACATTACCGGCTACTCGAAATGCATATTCTGTTTGCGCTCTGTCCTAGACCGTAACGAACCATACGCTTAATTTGAAGTTCATTCGTCGTAATTATATCAATGATATCGCAGGTTAAAGTTGCAAAATGGCTATGCCGGTACATATAGCCGTTATAGTTCAGTTAGGGTTGCTAACTTTGTGTTTAGCCATTTCGAGACACCTTAATGCTTAGAATTTGAAAACTGATGAAACAGAAGCTTATGACACACGAATGACATCAAAAGCAACAGTGCGTGCTGCGCGTCATAGAGCAATAATCGAGCAGCGTTATCAACCAACTCCCAGCTTCTAAATAATTTTATCATAATTCATTCATTCATTAGAATTTATTTGCAGTCATAAAAAAAGGAAAATACACAGGAACATAGAAATAAAGCATAAGCTTAGAAACATAAAAGCATGAGAAATAATCACAGAAACGTGTGAAATAGTGAATCTTTGAAGCATACCGTAAATGCAAAAAACACTAAAACAGAAAAAATGTACACCATTTGCTCTAACTCTAACAAAAAATACAAAAAAATTCTTACGCGCTATGGGGCGGTATACTGCTCAACTTTTGTTGCACTTAACGCAATGCGTTAACTTTGTTTGTTATTACCATCTCTGTGAAGTGTAGAGCGCGACAAAAAATTGAGCAGTATGAAGTTACGTAAACTCTAACAAAAATTCATTCCTGCATTTAAATTTGTGTTTTTTTGTGATTTCGCCGCTTTAAGAAGATCTTTGTCTTTGCTGATAAAGTCATAAAACTCATCGCATGCCATATGAAAAGCACCTGCATTTTTTTCAATCGATAAGCGAAGTCGAATGATAGTCTCAAATTAAGGCAACTGGTGATAAAGATTTATCCTCCATTTTACGATTGTTTACTTATTTGATTGTTGTGTCATCAGGACGCCGCAGTTGACAAAACGTCTTGTCCACAACACTGTTTTAAACTCATTTTCATTTGAATGACGCATCCAGAATGATGTAAACAGCTCTTAATTACAAAAATATTCGCGTGAATTACATCCGTTTCCAGGTTTTTGAACGAAGTCGACATGCTTGCGTGGCCTTACATCAGTGGTTCTCAACCTGTGGTACGCAAGCGCTTTTCAGGTGGTACGCGACAAACTTTGGCGTTTCACGTAGAAATAAGTTCAAACTTTTATCGAGTCGGTGTTGGTAAACAGCATAGTTGAGTAGTTTATGACAACACCATTACCACCTCGCCGGTCCCTTTCTTACGCGCTTTGTTCCAATTTTATGGCATCGACTTAGTAGTAGGTATGTAGTAGCTTTCAAGCAGAGCTGCTGCTAAATGGCTAAGAATGACATGAGAGCCTGAAAAACAAGTGCGCGTTGGCTTCTTAGGTCGTTTTATATTTGCCTGTGCATTGTGACCCCGGTTGGTGATCACCCTAGTAATAAGACCACTTTCAGTTAGACGACGTTTTTTCAATATCCCCGAATTATTTTCTACATTTAAAACTTAATACACCCACGGGGCCACCTCGGCAACACGACTCCCAGACTTTTTGGTAGTCCCAGTGGAGGTCGTGTTGCCGCGCTCAACATCTCGCTGCACTTTATATTCACGATTTTTCAACAATATCCATTAAGCCTTCAATTAGTTGCGATTTTTCTCAAAAATGTCAAAGCGAAAGCATAACCCTGAATACTTTCAGTATGGGCCATGACAAGCATCAAAACCACGGGTCAAAATCGTCTTTATGCACCTGGACATGGCTTCCGATGTGCCGTGAGCTCGGCCCAACCCCGCATTGATCATCCGGTTGCGAAGAAATTAGTGCAAACCTCACATTAAATTTGGTGTCGTTATGAGTATTTTTTATTTTGCAATAAATTTTGAGTAAGTTGAAATCCTCGATCACTTGGTGGTACGCAACGGCAATATAACACCTATGGGTGGTACGCGGTAAGAAAAAAGGTTGAGAACCACTGCCTTACGCATCAGAACTCCTTGGTTGTCAGTAAATCCCGGTACAGACGTGGCCCGGTCGCATATTTATGTAATGTACCTAACACCAGCAGAACCAACATGCTTTTTTTATTCTATTATCTTGACGAACCCGATTGTTGAAAACATGTCACAAGCAACGCCGCGACGAGAATTGAACCTAAAACTAGTGCAGCACTTCCCTCTCAACGCTGGACTCCAAGCCACTGCGCCGTAGAACAGTCGTTGCAATCTCTCACAAAATGGCGTTTATAAACCCACGCTTTGTCAGAAAAAAGCAAGGTTTTGCTGGTGCTGGGTAGTCTACATTACATAAAAAATGCGGCCCGGTACGGGACACGGGACGCCAGACGTCAACTCCGAGACTGTCCCGGGCATTCTGGGACGATTGGCAACCCTAAGTTGAGTCTATAAAAAGCACCTTATGCAGCTAAACATCTTTGATTAAGTTGAATTTTTATGTTCTATCACTCACTTATTCTGCATTATACCAGACTCATAACCAAGGGTGGAAACTCAAACCTAAACCGAAACCTGAAAATCCGGTTTTAAAGGAAATTTTGGAAACCCTAACTGAAACTGACACCTACTTGGCCAAAATTTTGAAAACCTAAACTTGAACCAAAACCGTTTTTTCTTGAAACGTCAAAACCGAAACTGAAACTAAAACCTGTTCAAAATTTTCTGAGGTTTTAGGTTTTACAAATTGTCTTCAGCATCCTTACCAGCACAGTTCCTTTAACGCTGAGCATCGAATAAAGAAGCTGTGAATAGTAATTTTTGAGTCTTTGGTTTCACGGGACTCGGAATCATACCCAAGTCGACAACTTCTAAAGCAATTGCTCTCCTCACTCGGCCATCTGAGCCAGAGGTGGGCACTGTATTTTTTTAAAGTACCGGCGGAACCGGTACTCGATACTTTGTTAAAAGTACCGACGGTACCGGTACTTGAAAATCAAAAGTACCGCCAGTAGTACCGCGGTACTTTTGTCGGTACTTTTAAAAAAAAGTTCCAGAAAGAAAGTACTGCCCTATATATTGTTGTTGATTTATAAGTAAAACTGCTCAGTTTCATAATAATTAGGCCTATCGCTAGATAAATACCTGTAGCTAGATATTAGCTAGATAAATACTAAATTACTCAATAGTGTAGTGTTACCGCTAGTACTTGGTAAATCACAGTTCACGAATTGCAAACTATGCACCATCCATCAAAAAACGGTACAAAACAAGCTATAGTTAGTGCCAGTGGTTAGCGCAACAAAAATCGGAAGAAATGCAACAAATTTCCTCGTCCATAGAAATGGGCCGCCGTGCATCAAGCCAAAACTTTTTTTATTGGAGGCCACTTTTTGCGCAGAATGCGACAAAAAGATTGTTTACGAACTTTGAACGAATGGGGACCCCATAACCAGAATTGGCCTTTGCTGAAGTTTTCAATGGAAGGAGTTCGTCATACATCATAATGACGTCGATCGATTAAACCTTTTTGGTGAAGTCAATAAAATAGAAACAGAATTGTTAACATCGAAGTGTGTAGAGAAGGGGTAGGCCTACCCAATTTTTTTTTTTTTTTTCAGAAGCACCCACTTTGATAATGTAAAAGTGCTTCAGAACTCGAGGGCCAATAATATTTTAAGGTATAGACTTCGCCATTTTTTAAAATTTGTTGCACTCCGGATCTTCGCGTAGGATAAATCGTTCTAACTTTTTCATGGCGCTTAATTTTCGTGTCTGTGATTATCAGAAAGCACTCAAAGCTGTAAGTCAGATTCATGTGATCATAATAATAGACAATACTTCGTGCGACCACGGACGAAGACAATATGAAAACTCATAATCGCGAGACTGGAGTCCCTAGGTGTAGAGCAGTGATTCTCAAACATTTTTGTTCTACAGCTTCCTTTTGGAAGTTGAAGACTTTCATCACCCCCTTATCAGAAAACAAGTTTAAGAGGGGCGTACGCCGTACGTAGACATTTTGTAAGATAGGTTAGCGTAAGTGCGAAGACATGTTTTGCTTTGTGAGTTTAGTATCTTATGAAGTAAGATACAGCAAGCGATTAAGTTGGTTGGAGCAAAAATGCATATGCGCGTTAGGAGTTGGGAATAAATCTCATAACGGAACTGACAGATGGCGAATAAGCTACAAAGTAAGATGGGAAGAGCTGCTGTAATAGACTGTCATAATCACGCAGCTACGATTAGTTTGAAACATTATAAATACTCGCCGAGTTGCCTCGAGAAAATGTAATACAAAATATTGTAAGCTATTTTTATTAAGGTAGGCCTCAGGCCAGTAATGTTTAGGATGTCAGCCTTTAAAAAACGAAATTGATTTCCGCTCGCTAATGATGAGGTCTACATCGATCGAATAGCATCGGATTCACAAGAAAAAGTACACAATTATTTTATATTTTTGCATCTTTGTAAGGAGATTCACTCAAGAAACATCATTGCAGAGAGTTGTAAGTCAATGGAAAGTCTGTCGGCAGCGTGGCCGAGTGGTTTGGAGGGTCGTTTTTACGGCGGTCATGTTCGCAAGATTGACGGTTCAAGCCTCGTTGTTGCGTCCTTGGACAAGATGCTTCACAACAATTATTTCTGCTGGGTAGAATCTAACAAGCAGCAAATTGAAGAAGTCGGAAGCAAAATTCAAACGGAAAATTCGGAAACACAGGCAACTCCTAAGCGAGTCTGGATTCGTCTTACGCATAGCGCCTCAGTCGCTTTCTCGTGACAGGAGGATAAACATGAAGAAGAAATCACATCAAAGAAAATCAAATGTCTAGAAAAAGCATATTTGCGAAATTACGAGTCAAATCTGCAAAAATAAATTTTGAAATCTGCAAAAAAGACATCTCAAAACTACTTTGAATTTTTTGTCGTTCTTGTTCTCATAATTAAGCTTAAGTTTTAAGTTGCATGGAAATACGCTAAAATCAACCAATCAAACCCTAAGCCTGCTGAGATAAAGAAATACGAAGTTATACGGACTTTGAATTAAACATCCCGGAATCGTATCAAACAAGAAGAAAAATATTTTGGAGGGTGCAAAGGCGCATCGATTTCATTAGGGCTGCCTATTGCGCAACTATGTTTAGTATTGCTTAAGCCACGTTGTATGCAGGCTGTTAAAAAATCTACCCAGGTCTGGAGACTTTCTCTTACAGTAACAACCTTATCAACAAACGGCGACGTAAAAAAGAATCGACGCAACGAAATTCTTGAAAAACTTTTACTCTGAATTGTCTTACAAAAACAAGACCATTGACCATTAGGAAAGATCGTCTAACTCTACAAGACCACTCCTCTTTGGCTTCAAAATATCTTTTCCTGTGAAAAAGAATCTGTAGTGATTGCAAAATATGCTTTGCATAGTTGCAATACTTTGTGTAGTCGCAATGCCTAATTATTCATCGCATAATTATTCAGCTCATGACTACGACATTCGACTTTGGAGCTTAGGCCTATTCGTTATGCAATCTCGTATAGTTGATGATTTGTTCTCGTAGTTGATGATTTGTTATTATCCGCTTCAGTTAAATATTGTTGTTTTGATGATTACTTTTTTTAACGCTCTTGCATGCTGAGCAGGTAGTAAGCTAATATATGCACGGATCTCTAATAACTTTATGCCACTATATAATCTTCCACTATGTTTGATTTGGCACGATATATCATTATGTAATCTACGTACTAGTAATGCTGTTTCTTGAATAAAGCGCATAAAATAGACATTCCTGTTTGGAGTCAGACGACAGCTATATTGGTGACCCAGTTGCTACAAATCTTTGTATTGCCGTGCTTGACGGGACGGCAGTATTGTATTTTAAAAACAAATCATTCAAACGATTGCTGCCGAAGATGTAGCTGTGCAAACTTCTCCTTTTTTATTATTAAAGATTTTGCAAAAGTACCGAGTACCGCCTAAAAATTGAGAAATAAAAGTACCGGCATTGCGGTACCGGTACCGGTACTTTTTTCCAAAGTACCGACGGTACCGGTACTAAAAAAGTACCGCGGTACTGCCCACCTATGATCTGAGCAGCTACTTATCATCGTAATAAAACAAAAACGCCAAGAAGTAGAGGATTTAAATAATTCGTATTAGCAGTAAAATAACTTTCTTGGATGAAACTTGAACCGAAACTGAAACCCAGAAACCGAAGCTGCGCGTAAGCAAAACTGAAACCGAAACTGAAACCCATTTTTCAACAGCCGTGAAACCAAACCAAAACTGAAATCTGACATCTGGGTTTCAACACACCGCAACTGAAACTGACACCCTAACGCCAAGTAGCCAGGTTTCCACCCTTTGCTCATAACTCATTTACGTAAAAATTTTACCTCTGTTATGCGTAATAACGAAGTTTTTTCTGCTGTTGGCCGTTTATTTCTACAGGCGCGTTTACCGACACGCGGCACGCGACAAAAATTTTTAGCACCTTGTTTGTTTTGCTTTACTGTTCACCGATCACGCGAAAATCAGCGAAATCCTTCCACATTTAGGCTACTTACATTCCAATTTTAGTCGCGTTATCGCGTGTCGCGTTGCCGCGTGTGGCATATTGGTAAACGCGTCTTATAGTAACTTGATCGCTTTATGCCAATTCACGCACATATCGCTTGGACGCGCACGCGCACTACGGCTACGCTATTGTGCAAAGGGTCTATCCATTCCATACGGATCATAACGGAGAATCTATGGCGCAGTATTCCTCTTTCCAATAACAACCGGAGAATCTATCAATCTTTCGACTTCGAGAACTTTTTGGTTGGTTTTATTATCTGATTATTGCATCCTAAATTACACCATGACGTAACAAAACAATAAGAAAAAATGTCACGATTGTGACGCCACTCGTGTATTTCAAAAAAAAACTCTCCACAGAGGATGTTAGACTGATGTATCTGACTTCGTTTAGTTACCAGTCTGGAAATGCTGCATTGAAAAACAATACATCGTCTTTGAAACTAAAATATTGTGACAGTAGAACGAGCTTTCGATTTGATTTTTGATGTGCAGTACTACAGTACATAACATCAAACTTTCAATTTCAAATCCATTGGTACTTACGGTATCAGCTGGTCTAGGCGTGGAAACACTATGGGATGAATCTACCTATGTCAGCTGACTGGTTGTGATCTTTATAAGTAGTCTAGTGATTGTGGTCAATTTCTATTTCTTAGAAATGGTATCTATATGAAAGTTACAATAACCTCTAGCCATCACATTAACCTCTTAGTCTAATTGGGAAATACCGTAGTTTGCAGCTGCTGAGCACAGTTTTGCTAACTTATCAGTACCTCTTCTTTTGTACCGGTAGTCTACTCAGGTATCGTACTCAAATATAGATATGATAGTTTTAGCAAGTGTCTAGTAGTGCAGTGCCGATATTTTTTTCAGCATTGAATGGATATTAGCCTATTAAGTGGCTATGGTCTGCTGGCACCAGTAGTCTTGTCATTGTCCATGTTGTCATCAAGTTGCAAGTAGACTAGTAAGCAATGAGATACATGTACAAAATAATATTGGGTTTTGCGTATTCCAATATACCGGTATACTGTAAATTTCATCTCAGTAACATCGTGTGCAATATTTCCTAGTGAATTTTATTTATTTAAGTCTTACTGGTAACTGTCTTGTACCTTAATATCAAATCCTATTCTTAGAAAGGAAAAGTAAAGGCAACGTAAATCCCAAAACTGGACATTTCAGATTTTGACAACATAAAGTCAGCTTTCATTATCAGCAGCTTACAGTTTTGTTCTGTCTTGCATACACTGCTGATGATGACAGCTTATGTTGTTAAAACACTCAGTTTTGAGATTTACTTTGCAGTGTGTCTTTGCTTTTCCTCCGTAACCTACAGAGCTGTTTTCATCATTTATTTGTTGGGGTAACATCTCGTATCTACCCCCAGGTTCGGTTAGGATTAAATTTACTTAGGGTTCTGTTCAGTTACAACCCTAACTGAACCTAATCCTAACCAACCATAACTGAACCTGGGGGCTGATACTAGATGTTACCCTGTGTATTGTATTTTGAAATCCAATTCCATTTTTCTTGTATTATGCTGACATGGTAAACTAAGTTTGTTTTTTTTATTTAAAGGAAAGGGTTACCGGTAGTTATGTAGTGTTGCAAAGTTTTGAGAAAGTGTTTTGTGTATTGTAAAAAGTTCCGTATTTGCAAGAAGCATTACCGGTATTTGCAGAGGTAGAGAAAAGTAAGAAAACTCAGAAGTGGATCTTTTGCATTTTGAATTGAGCTGAGTTTAAGGGAGATGCAACTTAAAGATGATGTGGTAAGCTTTCACTGGAATGTTTTCAAGCAAGACAGAAATATTTGGCATGAACGACTCGATGTTAAAACTGAGTTTGGGTTTAAGTAAGGGTATAGAATTGGTTTAGGAGTTCGATTAGGTTAAGAGGTAAGGTGCGTTTACACACAGATTGTCATTTTCAACTTCAGTGCAGCAAAAATTGCCGCAGCTGAAATTGCCCTGATTGATTGCTTACACACAGCAATCGCAATCAGCACAACCAGAAAAAAGTGTGTTTACACCAAAAGCAGTTTACCATGTAAGGACAGAAGGTAAGCTGCAAACTGTATTGTTTTTTTTTGTTTGTTGGATTGGTTTAGTCCAGGATTTCCCAACCTTTTCACCTCACGGACTATTTTTGGCAACAGTCCAGACAATTTCTTTGCAGACTCAAAGTACCGGTACAGCAATTACTCAAGCACTAATTTTAACAAAATACAGTTATTGCCCATATTTTAAATTTTTAGCGGGAGTGTTGTCCCTGAACTTCAAGCACAAGTTTGTCAAAATTGGGTTTTGTGGTTGTCGAAGCGCATCTAAAGGATTAATGAAGTTTCCTGCAACATTTAAAAGGATGTCAAACTACAACAGCTTAGCTATGACAATTGTAATATTACTGGAAATTCCTACAGATCTCATCTTCACCTGTAACTAGTCTTGTCATATTCACCATCATTTCACTGTATATATATGCACAAACATCAATTCGCAAATTGATTCCCCAGTGATTTCTGGGCAGAGCAGATCAAATCACATGAATGAACATGCATTTGTACAAAGTTACGTGCAGTAGAAATCGCTGATGGCAATCAAAACACAAAAACAAACTTCCCAATCACAATGTGTAAACGCACCTTTTGGGTTAGTCATCTCAACATCTGGTCGGTCAAGCTGAATAGTCATGCACTCGTTTTTAAGCACTGCATGGTATTTTGCATTATGCACTGATTTGCTGACGTTGTAAATTCATTGATTGTATAAATCAATAGGCATTGCATTGGATATCTGCTAATAGTTTTGCGAAAAATACGCAGTGTCATTTTTTGAACATGCTCTTGAACATATTGGTATACATTACGTACTCTAATCTCAACAAATGTTGTGGTAAACACATTACATACTCTAATCTCGACCATTGTTTGTGGTAAACTAACACATAAGGGAAGCTCTTTCGAAAAGAACTTTTTAAAACAATTATTTAAAAAAGCTGCTAACAGTGTACCACATTTAATAGATTGACTGCATAATCTGACAATTATAATTTGCCCTAACACATAGAGGTATCAGGTATGTATATACTGTAGATGTAATTGCTTATGGAGATGAAAAGATAAATTTGTACTCTCTAGCCTACACTGCCGAATGGCAGCTGAATCTATGTTGTCAAAATTTCGGTTACAAGAATACCTTCGACCCTATTTTTCCTCCTTAGGCCTTTTTTATACCTCATTTTGAACTATGATTGCTGTATTTCAAATCAACAAGTTAAAATACCAGAAAGCTAAATGCATCTTTTTGAGAGTTAGTAGGAATATTTTCTTACTGTTGCTTGATTTCATCTACTTTGGAAGGTGATTAGAGGCAAAAATATTTAAAGGAATCAATTAGAACAAAATGTAAGAATTGAGTGATAAATTGCATTAAATTTTTTTTTCTTAAAACTCACCGATTTGTACAAGTGTTATTCTTTAAGTTAGTAGTAGGTACAATACCAAAAATGTTGCAGTTTAACAGATGTAATGGCTTCTGTAATGATTTATAAAGTTTAAACAGAATGTATGGGTACCAGCATTGCAAAGTTGCTTAAAATAGATTCTACTGAAAATAGCAGTATTTTCGGTATGTTTTTTTTTTTTGGAACTTTTTGCTTACTGATAGTTCACTGATTTTATTAGTTCACAGATAGTTCACTGAATTATTTACCTTAAGGTAGAAATTTTTGTTGAATGCGTCTTTTTTATTCATTGAAGCAATGATTTGAAAATGTAAAATTTGAGAACAAGACATCGAAAATAGTTTTTGACCAAGTTGTAAAAGTTTGAATGCTTTTTTATTGCAATGTCACTTTCAAAATAGTGGAAATTATAATCCACGCAGTTTTCTTTGCTGTGAAAAAACTGTAGAGTTTTGCTTACTATTATTGTTGATACACTATTCGTTGTTTATTTATTCCACTTGTTATTTGTTACTTATGATACTTCATATTCTATTACTGTCTATTTTCGTTATTTTTCTTGTCCCATTTCCATTGCTTTTGGTCCTTGTTGGGTGTACTGTATATTTTCACATGCTATTGGCAGAATGGCTTATTTTATTTGGTGTGATGGTGGTCAAATGTAAATGTTAGTCAACCAGCTATTCAAGAAGTGGTGGGATTGGGCATTGGAGAAATTTATGAGATCATCATCATCCATCCAGTTTCAATTCGTTTTTTCCCGTCACGATAGGTGGCCGGGTACACGTCATCCCTTCCGCAATCGCTCTCACACCTTCCCTCCATGTCGTTCGATCTGCAGCTTCTTCAATCTTCAACCCGACTTTCTTCACACTCTCTTCCACCTGCCTCCTCCATGTCATTTTGGCCGTCCTCATTTTCGCTGCCCATTCACTTCCAGCATCATTGCCTTCCTCAGTATATCATCGTCATCTCTTCTTTGAATCACGTGTTCATACCATCTTACTCCATTCGCCTTTGCCATTGTATCCAACGTTTCCTTCAAACCCAACATCTTCACTATCTCCTCCATCATTCTTTCTGCTCACTAATTTTACTCCACACATTGACCTCACCATGGCTCTCTCAGTTTTACTCAAAATTGCCATTCCACTCTCCCTTAAACACCATGTCTCACTTCCATATAACATTGCTGATCTTACGCAAGTACTATGTATCATCCCTTTCATTCTCAAAGAAAACCTTCCTCCACTTAACAACTCTCCACATTCTCTAAATTTCACCTATCCAATCCTTACTCTTGAGGTCACGGCAGTTTCACATCCACTACTAGCATGTAGCCTTTCTCCTAAATAACCAAATCCCTCCACAGTCTCCACTTCATCGCATAATACCTCCACTGGTTCTTCCATGCCACCTCCAACATCTGTGCATCTTCAAACAAAATGTCTTGCAGAACTGCAAGTCACCTTTCTCATTTTCTTGCATCTCCCATGTATCCACTTCGTACACTGTGTGCAACACACAGCGTTAGACCCAACCCTTTTTCCACATGTACCACAAGAATCAATTCATCTGATGTCTCTGATCCTAGTTTTGTACTTAAACCATCATATAAACTCATCACTGCTTGCACCAACACCTCTACCAATCCTTTCTTAATGCCCGTTTCATCACTTTTCTCGGTACCCTATCAAATGCCTATTCCAAGTCCACAAGACACATACACAGCTTTTTCTCTCTTTTACGAAACTTCTCTTGCATTCTCCTAAGAAAAAATAACGCACAAGTCGTGCTCTTCCGAGGCATAAAGCCAGATTGCATGGCATTTATCGTTACCAATCCTCTTGTTTTGTTCTCCAGCTCTCTCTCTCTACTATCTTCTCATTGCATGCTCCAGCAGCTTTACTCCTCTGTATACCCCGCAATCCATCACATCCCCTTTTCCTTTAAAAATGGAAACAACAACATTTGTATTCCATTCTTCTGGCATACCATTTATTTCCATCAAGTTTCTCTGACAAAGCCTCTTCATTACTCCAACACCAAACTTTCCCTTCGCTATTATCACATCCATATTCACTTCTGAGGGTCCAGCTGCCTTTCCCAACTTTATTGTATTCATAGCTTCCATCACCTTGTTATCAGTTACTTCTTCAGCCATATCTGCTTCTACCATCTGATCCCATTCATGATCTTTTTCATGTGTTCCTTCCATAATTTCCCACGATCTTTCTCACTGACTACAAGTTTACCATCTTTATCCTTCATGCAACTTCCACCTTCTATGTCCTTTCCCTCTTTTCTCATGAACTTCACAAACTTGAAAACGTCGTTTGGTTTGGTGCATAGCACATTCATCTCTTCTTCCGCCTCTTGCTTCATGGCTTTTGCAATTACTTTCTTCGTTTCATTTCTGGCCTTCCTATGATTATTTTTACTTTTCGCTGATCGATTCGTGCACCACTGTTTAAACGCTTTCTTTTTTCGATCTATTGCATCCTTTCCTTGCTCTTTCCACCACCATGTGTTTCCACGACTTCCCCTCGCTTTCGTCTTTCCATACAATTCATCACAAGCCTGTAAAACTCCATTCTTATAAGATTCCCACAAATCCATTAAATCAGTGTCCACTAATTCTACTGCTTTTTCTTCAAATTTCTGTTTGATCTTTTTTTTCCTTCAGCTTCCACACGTTTTGAGAAGTGGTTTCTTCAATTTATTCAATTTCTGCTCCTCCAAATCAACTACCACTAGCCTGTGTTGCAATTCCCCAGGGAAAACTTTCACATCTCGTAAATACTTTCTCTTTTTCTTTCGAACTAGAACAAAGTCTATTTCCGTATAATTTCCGCCCGAACTTTAAGTCACGTTTCTTTTATCCTTCTTGTACCACGTGTTTGTTACACGCAACTCTTTCTGATCACAGAAATCTAGTAACATTTTTCCTTCAACGTTTCTTTTCCCTATTCCATACCCTCCATGTATATCTTCAAATCCTTCGGCACATTTCCCAACATGACCACTGAAATCTCCCAACACCAATTTATTTGTGTTTGCCATGCTCCACTCACGGGCCACTTCCTCATAAAATCTCTCTTTCTCAGCATCTGGCTTTGCACTTTGTGGTGCATAAAGCACATATTATTTTCACCACCTCTTCTCCAAACGCTAGTCCAATGGTTATGACTCGGTCATACCTTTTGACCTCTACCACGTTCTCGCTCAGTTTTTCTTTTACCAATATACCCACGCCTCCAGTCTTATCATCATTTCCATACCACCATAGTTTGTACCTTCTTTCCTTGACGCCAAAAAAGCGAGCTCCTTCGCCTCTCCATCTCACTTCCTGCAAACAACATGCATCCATCTGTAGCTTTCTCGTTTCTTCGCACATCTCCGTTCCTCTGCCAGATATACTACCAACGTTCCAGCTTCCAAATCTAACTCCAACTTTCTCTTCTTGAATATTCAACCCGGGGATTCTTAGCACCCCCTGCCCATTTAAGGGTTGCCGGGGCCTGGGGGCCGAAACTTTTGTTTGCATCTTTATGAGGTTTTATTGGAGCATGTATTTTGTGGCCGCATGCCCTTGCTGACGCCACCTACAATTTTAAGCAGTGGGCCTAGTCTTTACCTGAAAAGGCATGCCCTGCAAGGCAACAGGGTTGCTGAACTAGTTGAGCCGGTCAATCGAACCGTTGTCCGTGTGATGCCACGAGGTGGCACTACTCAGCCGGATCACGACTTTTTGGCGCGAACGGTTAGTCGCCAGGACAGTTAGGCGCCAGCTCTATATCTCTACGCGTAACGTTCTAAACTCGACACATGCAATTTTTCGTTTTTTTGGGGGGAATTTTTTGTTGAAATTTATAGGTTTAGTTGGAAGGAAGTTAAGCAAAAATACAGCACAGCTCTGTGAATGGTGCGTGTGTACTGTTGCGACGTTTAGATGAGATGGGTTTGTAACATACCGGTAAGTTGTGAACGTGACATTTTGTAGCAGATCTAAAACAAATTTCAGTTTCAAATCAAAGGTATTTTAATGAAATGTAGAGACGTTTCACGCAAAAAAGTAATTAAAATATGCAAAATCATGACGGAATTAATACGTTCTAGCGTCATTAGGAAGCGCAAATGAGTTTTCAAAAAAAAAAAAAATCTGAATTATTATCGCGTATTACGTAGAAGTAGATATACTGTATGTAACGAGTGGAGGGGCTCATCTCCGCTGCTATAAGCGCCTGGCCAACACAGCTTTAAACCACGGAGGAGAACCGTTGCAGAGGTGGCGAGTCGTAGGCGATACTGTGTCTAATTTGAATAGCCCGGGAATATCTCCAGACCTCCCGTACTGAAGGCGATGCTAATGCGAAAAAAATCTGAAGCTTAATACATCGAAATGACAAATAATTAGTGTTACGCTCAGCAATACCATAATTGACATTACAGAGGTTGTAAAAAGTGTTACCCATTAACCACGGGTGTTTAAAATTACTAACAGTTTTGTAAAGTAACTTTTTAAATGTTTTTGCGCATTTGACAGTTCTCATGTTATCTGCAGTACAAGTACATGCATCCTAATCAACGTAAATAAAAAGACAATTGCTAATTACGAATGTCAGAGTATAAATCGACGCATTGATCTTAATATTAAATACCAACATTTCGGCTTTTAAGCAGTAGTAGCCACTAGCCACGAATGTAATTTTTATTCTTACAAGGATTGCGTTGCTTGCCAAATAACATCCATGACATCATACCAAACCGCTTTCGTTAAGTTCCAGGACTAAGCGCCAATACTTGAATAAAAAAATGAAACTTAACTGTTTGCGCCAATACTTGATATTATACGGGTTTGCTCATGCATGTGCGTACAAGAAACGTACAAGAAAATGCTGTAGATCATCATGCTTTTGCTAAAATGCGTTTTCCTTGCCACTCGTTACGTACTTTGACGTAATACGCAATATTAATAAAGACTTTTTTTTGAAAACTTATTTGCGCTTTCTAATGACTTTAGAACGTGTTAATTCCGTCATGATTTTGCATATTACTTTTTTGCGTGAAACGTCTCTTAATTTCATTAAAATACCTTTGATTTGAAATAGAAATTTGTTTTACATCTGCTATAAAATATCACGTTCATAACTTATGTTACGAGCGTATCTCATTTCCACGTCGCTACGGTAAACACGTACCATTCACAAAGCTGTGCTGTATTTTTACTCAGTTTCCTTCAAACTAAATCTCTACAAAAAAAAAATTCTCCCCGAAAAATTGCATATGTCGACTTTAGAACGTTATGCATAGAGGTATAAATAGAGCTGGCGCTTAAACGTTCTGGCGCCTAACCGTCCTGGCGACTAACCGCTCGCGACTAACCGTCCGCGCCTAAAAGTCGTATACCACTACTCAGCAATGCATAGACATTGGGACTAGTATGCCATGTACATCAGATTCCTGGTCGACTGTACAAAGCATAAAAGTAGCCTGCTACCCATATGTCTAGATTGTCTACCCTAATCAGCACATTAAAAACACTTAACTTAAAATCCAAACGACACTATTATCCCTTGCATATAAGGTTTGTTACGGAGTAGCCTACTATTGATGTATTATTGTACTACCTTCTGATGTCATGTAGCAGTGTTTTGCTAGCCCAGCGGTTCTCAATTCCTGTTAAAATCCGCACCCCTACCGTAAGAAAAATCATTTTCGCACACTTGCATAATTTAAATATATTTTATGATTAACATAACCAGCTGGTTTGAACAGTCGTTAGGCACATGCTATCATGGCGGCGCGGTAGGTATGGGGTTGAATTCCCGGGCGATATTTCAAAATAGTTGCATAAAAAATTTCCACTTTGCTCTTAGGCGATATGATTGTCTAGAGCAGTAGCGCGAGTATGCTGCAAGTAATCCACAACAAACTGCATATTTCGGAATGATTGTACAGAAAATTTCTTGTTAATTCTATTACCATTTTCTTGCTCATAGTCATCTCGATCGAGCCCTAATAAGAAACCAAGTTCGTTGAAAATAAAATCAAAACCGAGAGCAGCGTCGAACCCGCACCCTATGAGTAGCAGTCTAGCATACTAACCACTACACCACGTTGCTGATGCCATTTCTGTGTAGGCTACAATTTTCCTGCTTATAGTCATCTCGGTGGAGCATTATTATTCTCCTCGTCAGCCACATGGCCTAGCGGTACCGCGCTCAGATGGCAGATCCTACGTGACGGGTTCGATTCGCGGCTAGAGCCAACCGCATTTGACATATATAACTTGTGGCTGCTGACTTGCAGAGAGCAAGCTCACTACGCAGTCTCCCTCAATCACTGTTGAATTTTCGGTTCAATATACTGTAATTTGAAAATAACTTCTGTTATTTATTTGCTCTGGCCCAGTGGTTTCCAAACTTTTTTATGTGGCGGACCCCTTTTGCTTCCTTGAAATAATGGCAGACCCCATCAATGTATGAAACAAAAAAATTTATAAAAGCATGACAGAAAATGTATTAAAGAATATAAAGAAACTCGATACAAAGATTAAAGAAATAAAATTTTCAACCGATGTATTGTCTTCAAAAGGTAATAAAATAAAATAAAAAAATAACTGAGGTTATTTTCAAATTATATTGAACGGAAAATTCAACAGTAATTGAGGGAGACTGCGAAGTGAGCTTGCGCTCTTCGAGTCAGCAGCCACCCGTTACATGTGTCAAATGCGATCGGCTCCAGCCGTGAATCGAACCCGTCACGTAGGATCTGTCACCTGCGCGCGGTACCGCTAGGCCATGTCGCTGACAAATAGGAAGGATGCACTTGCATTGTACTTGCTAATAGGAAGGATGTGCTTGCATTTCAGCGCATATTATGGTTTTTTTATTCTAGACTGTGTATGATAAAGCGCTAATCTCATGTGATCTTGCACATAAAGTTTGTTTCTTGCTTTCGTTTTTATTTGAACAAGCGTAGAAAACCCACGTTCACATAAGTAAGAGGTTAAAAAAGAAACAACAATCTTAAATGCAGCCCTGCGTAGCACTGTAGTATGTAATTCAAAAAGATGTGCGGACCCCTTGAAAGATGCTCACGGACCCCCAGGCGTCCGCGGACCCCAGTTTGAGAACCACTGCTCTAGCCAATCAGATCGCTGGAGAGTAAAGTGGAAATTTTCTGTGCAACCGAAATATGCTTACCGGGCCGGTCAGCACAGTGTCACCGCTGCTTCGTTGCTTGGGATTTTTCATACCTGGGCGCTGAACCACGGAGATGGGCCACGCCACTCTTTGCACGCTTCAACGTAATACAGCGAGCATTAGAACATTTAATTTTTTTTATAATTAACATAATCGTTGATATTAGTAGTTGCAAACCGTAGTTGACTGTGCTATATATTAGCATTATCCACAGAGATGGGCATTTATCCAGGTAATTTATCGACGATAGGCCCTAGAACTGCTCTTTTTTCTTGAAAAATCTAGAAAAGATTTTTGCAATTGAGCTATTCCATGTCAAATTATCCTCTAATAAAATTGGACCATCTCAGATTTTTTTTGATGAAAACAATGACTCTAATCGATATGCAGTAATAACTCTAGTCTAAATTTCAAGTTTTTAAATCCCTACAATTTTTAATTTAAGAGATATCGATTTATGAAATTTTTACCACTTGATGGCGCTATATTTTAACATTTTTGCCTTTAACTTCCTTATTCCTTGCTACTTTTTAAGAGTTCATAGCTCATTCGAAAGGTCTCTACAAGGCCTACCAAATGGTATTAAAATGAATTATACAAACTTGAACGCTAAATATTTAAGAAGACATTAGTATTCACAACTTCAACTACCGATTCCAAATAAGTATATCGTCAAAAATTTTTCAAATTTTATAGAAATATACCTAAGACTATAGTACTTAACATTTTAACATGTTTCAGAAGTTTTTTTTAATAATTTATGATTTTTCGATACTGTGTATAGTACTAATTTTGAAAACTTTTTTTTGGTACTGTTACTTCAGTTTTGAGGCTTGAAACGCTGTAAGTATAGGTGACAATTAAGCAATAGTACAGTAGTTTGTCACTTTTACATCACAACATATTGTTTAGCACGTCTTATTACAGGTATAGCATTTTCTGAAGAAACCTCCCGCTTTGGGAGGTGAAACGTCAAAATCAAAAACAAATTTCATCAATAATGCGATTCGAAAGCACTATCGAAAGCAATATTTCACAAAACAGTTAACTAGTTAACCTTAGCGCAAGGATTCTATTTCAGAAGCTTGTTCCCGTTTTCTGGAAGCAAGATTATATACCTGGCCAGTTGCATTTGTTGGCTGTGTCTTGGTCATTATTGAAGATTTGGAAATGAGCAGTTTGTCAGGGTTAGTAGGGTAATAAAATGATTTTCATGGTCCAGCAGGATGAAAAAACTTTACCAAAACTTCTTGTTTTTGTGGATTTTTATCAATTATGTAGGCCAGCCACCAATGATCCTCATACCTGCATGTGATGTACCCATAGATTTTATCCCATGATAGTTTCATGTTGCTAGGTACGGAGCTAACTTTTACCATGCAAATTTTCGTTGAAGTTGAAAATGGCCGTGCTTGCAAGTGGGATAATGTTTGTGAGGGTGCTGATGAGTGCAATTGCTGCGTTCGTGGTACTCGACATGCCAGTTCAAATCGCTTATTCAAAAGAGCTTCTTCCTCCACCTCCTGAGACGAAACATAAGCAAATGCATTGTTGGGTATGCAAGATTTTGCCCTCTTGTATAGATCTTCTGGTGTCTGAATTTGGTTTTCAAATGGACGTTGCAAGCTAGCGCTTGCAGCCAATCTTTTAACACTGCCTCCCACGCCATCACAAGGCCCTTTGCCATGCGATGTTGCAAAAAATGCCATTCAGCTGGGACTCTTAAAATCCTCTTCATTAAATCCCATATTCAAAAAGTTTTTACGGTTTTTATTGTGGGCTGCCGCTCCATCTGAAGAATAGAGAATTCTTTGCAAATGAATGCTTTTTTCCATGTATATAATGAGTTGTTTTTGGAAGCAGTGGAGTGTGGTTGTGTCATGTCGGTTATGATTTAAAATTACTACAAAGCTCTTGTGTTTCACGTTTTCATTTGCACTGTAATAATATACCAAAGGATGGATTATGGCCTGTGAGTTTGTCCAATGGAAACCTTGAGCTGCATCTTGAATCACAAAACTATGATTTTCAGCAAAATCTGCTATCACAATTATGTAATTCCTTTCAGGTGTTTTCATTCGTTTCAAAAATGAAGATTGTTGTTTGGCAATAAAATCATGCTTTCGTAATTTGTTAAGACTTACAAGCTAATGGTCGACAAATTCTTCCACAGATTTTACAATTGTTTCCAAAGTTGTTCTTTCCGTCGAAATCCAAGATTTGTAAATCAGATTATCAGTCAATCAACATAGGGGTTTGGTACGAAATCCTCGATGCATTGGTGCAGATTGCTGTTATTTCAAACGTAAGCCTGCTACTGATAACAGATATAATATCACAGAGGCAGAGTCATAGTTAAAAGTTTTTCAAAATTTTTGAAAAACCTGCTCTTAAGATGATGGTAATCACTACACTTGATGTTAGGTGGTCATCAAACACTCTGTTGTAGGAGGCTGGTTTATTAAAGCATTCAAATATTCATTGTAACTTAGCGTAGGTAAGGCTTCCTGCATGGGAAAAATTTTTAACTTGGATCTGCTGCAAATTTGGCTCCTTCAATCGTTAGTTAAACGTTTTGATGTATTGTACAAACGCAAACACTATGTGTGCCACTACTTCCATGTAAGACAACATGCTTTGGTCTCAATGAAACAAACTTTAAAAACCCCACTTTGTTATTTGGCAAATCTTTTTTAAACACGTGATACGTTTTTTTGAGAGTGCTTAAAATTAATCGTTTTTGAGCTGTAACTTTGGATCCATTAAGCTTATAAGTTACTTTGTCTTTCATTCCTGGCATTTATCATTGCCATTGTAAAACTTCGTCACTACTTCTACTGCAGATGCTTCCAAGGTTTTGCCAGGTTTAGGATTAGGACAAGTTAAACTTTCTTTTTCTTCTGAGAATTTCTTTGCTACACCAGCCATTATATTCCGTGTTATCAAATATTTCTGAAAAAAAAAATTTTTTTCGACTCCAACTAGAAGGAGAATAGTAAGAATTTGCACTTTAAAGCTTCGGTCTTGTTCTTTATTAAATTTCACTTAAAGTTGGTCTATGATTTCAGCCATGTCCTTTTCAGCCTGGCTTTCACCTGTTTTATGTTTGGACTAGAATCCATCTTTAGTCTTTTTCTGAGCTTACCTGCAAATCATCTAATACAGGCATTTTAACTGAAAGATCGAGTCAATGGCACAGAAGTTTGCTTATTTCTATTCTTGTGAGCCATATTTTCACTGGTCTGAGGTTTTTGTTCCTGGTTATATACTGTATGGTATATCTACACACCATTGATTATTCCCACATAATACCGAGAACTTATATTTTACTGGTTCCATCGATGTATGTTTTGTATTTTTATAATCCTATCATGAGAAAGCGACAAAGACGCTATTTTTCCCTCCTGCTTATCACTCAAAGGTGAGGGAATCCCGTTAAGTGCCCTTCCCAACGACTTAATAAGTAAACTTTTTCTCCACACTATTCTTTATCGCTGAACATCAAGCAGGAAGCTGTAGCCTAAATACCAATTTTTAAGAAATTGTTGGGATGTCTTATTGTTGGGATATCTTTTTGTTGAAATTGTTGGGATAAAAGTGCAATTATGGAAAGTAAGACTGTGTTCATCACAGAAAACAAAGAGCAAAATAAGTAAACTAACTTGCAAGCTGTCATTTAATAGAGCTTACATTATCTTTGTTCTTTCAAATATTCGTGAGCAAATTCAGTCCAGTTAAAAAGCAGTGAATTTTCATTTTTAGATATGTTTCACTGTTGAATCAACAGCCAAAAAGGTGCAATTATGAAAAGTAAGTATCTAAACAAAAACTGCTTTATCTGATTTAACACAAAAAAAAAAAACATTGCAGATTTTGGAGGAGGCTCAAAGTGAATATCAAAGTTACTTGTGATGTTTAAAAAAATTTTTTTTGACGATATTCTTTTCGGTAGAGTCACCATATTTTTACTACGCAAAAGGAGGACAGGTTCTTTGAGGGTCATCATGTCCGTATATGTCCATTTCTCCGCCCAAAAGCAAGTAAAGGCCAAAAAAATATATATATGAAAAAAAAGGTTATCACGTCCGCAGATGTCCATTTTCCGCCAAAAAAAGGCCATCACGTCCGCAGATGTCCATTCGCCCAAAAGCAAGTGAAGACCAAAAAAAAGGTCGTCACGTCCGCATACACATAGTTTGCACCGAAACTTCCCGAAATGTTTCGTGGAAAAATGATTTGACATGTTTTCATTGTTTATAATGCCGAAAAGGAGGACCTTTGGCTATTTTTGGCGTCCTCTGAGGACAAAATTTTTTGAGTCTTAAAAGGAGGACGTATGGTGTAAGCCTACTCTTCGGCAATATGTGATTTAATTTTGGGTTGAAAATATTCTTTTAATAGACTAATCTTTTAAGTTGCAAAGTTTTTATGCGTTCATACAGCAGGGGCTTTCTGAGAGCTTTTACTTGATACGTCAGTTAAAAAAATCAACCGAAAAATGTACAAAATAAGCAAAATTCCATGAAAAGTGCGACACCTAGTGTTAAAAAAAACTAGAAAGCTAAACGTGTTACTGAGTTTATGTTTGGCAAAACTGATGTATAGGAGGACTACATTTTTTCAACAAGTTTTTGACGAAATAAGAATGCATGACTTTCCAAAAATTTATTTTTTGGATGATTTGACATGGAATGACTCAATTTGACTTGCAAAAAAACCTTGTCAAACACGTTGAAAATTTACGGCAACATTTATCGAAAAAATTTATCGGCTTCAATCGATTACCGATATCGCTTGAAGAAGTTGAGATTTATGAATTAGCGGTATCGCCACGGCTTTTTGAAATTATCGTTATCGCTTTAGTACAGAAAGGTTTATCGTTCCCATCGCTGATTATCCATTAGGCCTACGACATCGCAGAGAATGCACCGCGACTTTTCAACTCGATTAACTGTAGAGGCAGTGAAATCAAACTTACTTTAGGCTATTTCTTTTTCCTTGTGTTGTGGTTTACCTTAAACCGTAATGGCTACGAATATAAGATTATTCTAAAATATTTCACAAGATAAGCCATTCTTGGAAATACCACATCTTGGCCCGTTCAACCTTGAAAGTGATTCTCGCCACTCTTTCACTTATAAACTACATTCTTTTGCGCTAAGTAATCGAATCACAGAAAGTAGCCTATTCCAATCACTTGACTACCTATCAAACAAAATAAACAGGAGAATATTAATGTAAGATTACGCGCTCCACGTGGTAAAGTCAGATGAATTTTTAAGTGTGAGAAACTTCGTTTTTGTTATTACATCGCACTCGATTGCTAAACACGTGAATGCGCTTACGCCTAGATTGGTAAGATCTTCGTTGTGGTCCAATGATGTAAAGATATGACAGTTAGCTTTGCGCAGAAGTAGGCTACTTAGTCAGTGGCGTACGCACGGGGGTGGGAGTTGGGGGTCAACCCCATCACGATATGACGTCACTGGCATTGTCAATTTAGATTTTTAACGTAATGACGTAGAATTTTACGTCATTACGATGTGACGTCACTGAAACCTCTTCCATTGGAAAATCCTGCGTACGCCACTGTACTCCGCATGATGGCAGAATCCTACTGCTGCTATGTCGATCAAACTACAGTTCGACGAAGAAGTGGTAGTAGCCTAGTAGTGTCTTTTATTTCCGCACCGTCAACACAATAAAAGAATACGATAAGATTACGGAAATATAACGCGGTACAAGAAAAGGGAACTAACTCTACTCCATTAAGAAACTAACTCTACTTCTGAATCGAAGCGATTGATGGAAGCAAAAGTTAAAAAACAAAATAATGGAATTTAGGCCATAGTAAAAACAGAACTAGGAACTATGCCATATTTGTTACCACAAAAACGTAAACATACCCAGTTGTAAATCAAAACTTACGACAGTAAGCAAAGTTTCGAACTGAGTAGCCTATGTTTACTTTTTTGTGGTTACAAATATGGCATAGTTCCTTGTTCTGTTTTTACTATAAATTCCATTATTTTGTTTTTTAATATGGGAAGCTTCCTTGTTCTGTTTTCATTTGATTTTTCCCGCCCCGTGTCAGACGGATGAGCTGACACTACGCATTATTGCGTCCCTTTACGGAATTTATAGTATAAGAAAGGGGGGTATGGGGTTAGTTGGAAGGATGAAAACGAAATGGCACTGGCTAATTTTTTTAATACTCAATTTGTTAATTATAAAAAGTGATTCATCTCAGAAAATTTTGGGGACGGGGGGGGGCGGGCCTCAATGGCACACTTTGAGAGTAAGTTCGCTCCCCAAAAAGTCCCTTCCCTTGCACCCCCTGGGGGTACGTGCATTTGAGAACTGCTGTTCTAGCGTTTCACTGTACACTTTTCGCTGACATTTAATGTTGGTTTTAGTTTAGCATCTTACCTTAGAAAAGTGTCTGTTATGTGCATGTGATGCCTCTGCAACAGAACTAGTTTTATGAAGATTGTTTGTTTATGACAGGGAGTCGAACCTAAACCGCGAACCGTTTAAATTTGAGATCATTGCACCTGAACCGAACCTATAATATTTCAAATTTGTGAACCTGAACCGAACCCGAACCTTAAATATTTCAAATCTGTGAACCTGAACTGAACCCCAACGTTTAAAATTTTATGCAAGTGAACCCGAACCTATAATCTTTTGTGGACATAAACCTGAACAGAAATCGTTTAGTAACAATGTTTGAGCCTAAGCTGATTCTTAAAAAATATTAATTAAAATCTCTAGACATGTGCTGCGATGCGTAACATTCGGAGTTTTTTATCGTTCTTCCGGTAACTTTACAATAACCTCAACTTAATCTAGTCAGGTTTTTTATTTGTTGACGTTTCGTTGGTAGGCCTACTGACGATCAACATCATCAGAACGATAAAGCAGTGACCTATTCCAACCTTTGCGACATTCTTTCTGCTTTTCAAAATTTTAATGAATTTTTACATTATTATTTAACCTTAATTGATTCGGGCATGCAATTTATATTTCGTTATTTTAATAATATAAGACCCTTATTTAGTTTTTGGCCAAATTGAAGGTTTTAAAGTGAACCCGAACCTAAACCTTTGAAAATTGGATTTAGTGAACCTAACCTAACCTGACCTGAACCTTAAAAATTTGGTTTCAATGAACCCGAACCTTTAAATTTTGGTGCAACTGAACTCGAACCAAACCTGAACTCAAATTTTTGAAAAGTCTTTAATCTGAACCGTTAAAAATAAGATTTCTTGAACCGGAACCGGAGCGATATTTTAAAAGGTTCGATTCCCTGGTTTATGATGCCGTTAATGCGCATAATATTACGCATTCACCATTGTAAAAGGTATCTATGTAGTAGATATGTGTACTGATTACTCACTCGCAAGCCCTGACACTCATGTGACGTGTTTTATGTTGTTTCACAAGCACTGCCCGTCACCTGGTCATTGCTCGCTTTTGCATGTTTTTACAGCATTCATACTTCAATGGTTCATGCCATGTATGATTATCATCAAAGGAGTCAATCAACGGTGAGTATGTTTGTAACTTAGGTTTAGCGTACGTCAGAGCACAACTGTAGACCAACAGGTTGTAACGTCTGCCAAAAATTTATGTACTAACGCCCTTCAATAAATGAATATTATCTTTGTGCGTGTTATTTCCATACGGTCGTCTGATTCCTGAATATTGCAGAAATTGTTTAGTGCTAGATAACATGATCGTCAAATATGCTTCATACCTAGAGCATCCATAATACTTTTGCCTGATTCTATCAAGTTTTGCCTACTTAAAGGGAGGGGGGTAGAATGAAAATCAAAAACTTTCATGTTTTTGGTGTAAGATGAAGGAATTTTTTTGTCTGATCAGAATGCAACCACTTTGACAAAAAAATTCCAATTACTTGGGACATTAAGCCAATTCACATGCACAACTTAGGCGGGTTAATGCGATAAACCCAACACGCTTACGGCGTTCTGCTTCAGCAAACTTTGTGAGTCGGAAATTACTCGCTTGCAACAAGTAGGGTCAACCCGCTAAAAAGCGCGTTGAAAGAACAACCGGTTAAACTAAAAAATCTTCTTAACTGAAGCGTGAAATCGGCGTAATCATACCCGCTCATGTAAATAAGGCCTATTACGCTTTAAAAAACATCCGATTTTTGGAGTAAAAAAGTAAAACTATTTTTTGATGTCAAGTGAGGCTACTATGACGTAACAATGCCAATTGAGACGTTGCATTCATTAATAAATTGCCAATCCACCGTTGATAAATTTCTGTCAACACTATTTAAAGGCGCCTTTCGTAGAAGGTGTGCTGATAAGGCAAATTTTGTTGAAGTGATTTGTGTTAGCAACGTGTTGTGTGACTGCAGCAGTGTTTAAGCGAAATACGAAGTTAAAAAATGATTGCGAACTGTGAAAAAAGTTTATCTAGTTGATTGGCAGTGATGTATTTGAATGTTTTAAATTTCTGATAATGAGATTGAGAGAACAAATCGAATGTGCTCAGATTGTCAAAACTAATCAAATCAAATCTTCATTACACTCGCCGTATTATGCCGAAGCGTGTAACGGGTTGCGGGGCCCATTTCCGCGGTTTAGCGCCTGGGCAACACAGCTCCGAAGAAACGTCACAACAGTGGCGAGTCGTTGGCGACACTGTGTCGATTTGACCGGCCTGGGAATCGAACCCCAGACTTTCCGTACCAATAGCGTGCGCTTAGCAACTGAGCTAACGGCCGAAAGTGTCGATATTGGAGAAAACGATCATCACACTTGACATTTTGGTCGATGGCAGTGGCACAGTCAAATAAATTTTTATTGTAGGCTACTTGTATTCATACGTACCGGTAGTCTATTTACACGATTACGCCTAACCGGCGCGAAGGTTCTGATCCAGTCAAGAAAAAGTACCGTACCGTATTCACAGTTTTCCTATTCTAGTTCAGAACAGCTGGAAGCTTCCATGTGTACGTAGCCTAACGGATATGCGGCAGCTGGCATTGACGCGAAAATCGTCTAACTTCGCTAGTTTGGCCACTTTGTTCTCTGGTGGTGAAGCTGTATTTTACCGAAGTGCTGCCTACCCAAGTGTTGCTAGAGTCTTTATGTGATAACTGATAGTGAGTGAAATACAAGACATCGAAATAAAAGAGAGATAAGAATGGGTCAAGTTAACTGGTTTTACTACATCCGAGCATTTCTCACGGCTTACCAATCACAAAAACTAATTATGTAAATACGGTTGGCGACCTCCACTGCAACGACTGCATTGCAACCAGGGTTGGGAATCGATACCCAAATAAGTAAAGAAATAATCGATTTCGATGGTAGTGAAAAAAAGTAAAGAATAAAGAATATTGTATTTGATATTACACTGAGCATTTAACGGTGTACGCCAAGCATTTTTTGTGATATCCTCACATTCCTGCGGAAACTTACAGACAAACGAAGGACATAGTATACGCGCGACAACTTTGCTATTAAAAATCTTTTTTTTTAGTTTTTGGCACAAAAAAAAACTTCATCAACAAAAACAAGGTAATGACATACCGACGATTATTTTAAATTTACTAAAGTGAGATAAAGTAACCTGGACAAACAGATTCGAATATGGTATATCGAATTGCGCCGCAAAAAAAAGTAGGCTAAAGACGAGGCCATATTCGACACTCATTCAAAAAAGTAAAGGCTCCAGTGCGTTCGATGAACAAAAAGTAAAGAATATCGATTACAATCGATTTTTCCCAAGCCTGATTGCAACTTAGCTGATACTGTGTTAATACGCGCTGTTTGAGAAATGTTTGCTGGTTCGATCAAATACGATCAGTAAATGCACACGCGGCACACACGAACAATGCAGAACATGCGCATGAGCGCGCACTTGCAATTTTGAGCTAAATTCCAATTTTTACGTCACAGTAGCCTTATCTGACGTTAGGCGAATTTTCCTGTTCGTAAAAAATTACTGGCTAAAACTCTGGTTGTTTTATTAAAATTCTTGCGTAACGTGCATGTCAGCACAGTTTACTTGCGTCAGCTGTCGAAAAAGCGCAAAGTCAATTTCCGTTACTCACCCCTAGAAAGCTTATTGCTATTGGTGCGGAAGGTCTGGGGTTCGATTACCAGGTCGGTCAAATCGGACACCGCGTCGCCAAAGGCTCTCCGCCGCTGTGACGTTTCTTCCAAACTGTGTCGCCCAGGTGCTAAGCCGCGAAAGTTGCCTTGCCACTCATTACACGCTGCGAGCATAATCACGATTTCTGACTTCAATTTAGCGGTGCTGAGAAAATTCGTCCATTTAAAACGAGGTGACGTTAAATTTCAGTGGATTTGAATTTACGGACCTCTTGATGCATTTTTGCCGACCCCGTTAAGCTCGTTAGCCCCTGCTATAGAGAGCACGATTTTGACATTAATCTGAAATATCGTTTTGCTTAATCTATCGTTCTAACTATAAGCTGCCGGTACTTCAAGTTTTCGGAAATTGTAGTGGGCTTTCCGTTCCTGATTTGAATATCAATAACTCGGCTAGAACTCCAGTAGGGAACTATATGTCGTTGTTAGTGAGGCGGAAACGCAAAAGATTTCGAAGAAATTAATCTTTGAAAGAATATGGTATGTTGTTGCGTAAAGGAGCTTTCGTTTTGGTTGCCTAAAAAGTGGCAGGACATAAGAAAAACCTAGGCGAAATGTAATCAAGCAATATGTTCAAATTTTACAGAAAATGTCAGGGTAAGACTTTAGTGGTTAATCCTCCCACCCCAAATTTTGCAGCAAAAACGCGTCCAAAAAAATGATGTTATCAGTATTATTGATGCCAAAGATGATGATTGTGTTATCAGCATTATCCTGAAACCGACGGTGTTCTAGCAAAATTAACGATAGCCTGTTGTAACAACGTCCACTCTGTGGCTGTAATTGTATTCACGACCAACAGAGAGACTTTGAATATTATCTTCGGCAACTTTTATGTCAAATTTCTCGACATGCCAGAGTGGGAGTGAAAAAGTTCTCGTAGCCTAATTAATTTTAATCAAGGAATGCTTTGATTCTTAAAAATGCGAATATAACACAGAACGACCGCGTACTTTGATTGTTTGTCCAGGCTATATCTTGTGAATGACTTAAAACATTTACAGCGACTAAATTGGGTCAAAAAAGCATGGTGTAAGTTAATCAACACGCCTTTTCTGGTTTGCCTTCAGACGCCATAAAAGGGCTGCTTTTCTTTTATGACTCTTTACTTCCCTACAAGTTGCAATTTGGTGTTAGAGGTGATGCTTGCCCGCTATATGCGCGTAGAAAATATTCGTTCCTCTTACTCATGTGGAAACCATGTACGTCCGCGGAGCGCTTGCACTGAGGGAGCATGAGAAGTGGTCTAAGATTAGATCTCACGCAATAGCAATTTGTGGAAAAATCCATCCAGCCCGGCGCCAAGGAGGGGCCAGGGGGGGCTTGCCCCCCCCCCCCAATCGACATGCTTGCCACCCCCTCATTCAAGAAGCTTTCTCTTTTGAAGGCAGCGGTTTTAGTGCTTAATTTCAAACTTTCGGCCGCCCCCTGATAAACGTTTGGCCCCCCTAAGTCGCCGGCTCTGGGAAAAGTCACAGTCGCTGAAGGCTGTTTTTCAAATAAAAAAAAAAATCTTGCAGGCTCTAGTAGTAGAGGGGGGCTTAAAATTTAGTTCTAGTCCCCTTCATTAATATGCTACAAGCTATAACTTTTACACTTTTAAAACACTCTGAAGTGTGTGCAACTTAAAAACTCTTGTTCAAATCCACATCAAACTTCCTGGGTCAACTCTAAAAATGATTCATTTTAGAATATTTGAAGATGCGATTCAAAAATCATTTTAGCATTGTTAAAGGATTATAACGTTTTATTGATGCAGTGTACAAGCTTAAGAAGGCCACATACAGCTTACAATTAAGTTAGTACACTACAAATGGTCACATATTTTTATTATTAACAGGCTGTATTGAAATGAGTGCTGGTGGACTAGAGGGTTCCAGCTTATGTTTCTCGTTCTACGACCAAAGAGTTCTGGGAATTACACTATGAGAAGAGTACAATAAACTGCTCAATGCTCATGCACATTGTCGACAGCATGGCGCAGTGGTTAGGAGCGTTGTTGTTGCTGCGATCATGATTGCAAAGTTGATGGTTAACTCCAACCCAAGTCTCATTGTTGCGTCCTTGGAGAAGATACTTCCTGATGATTATCTCTGCTTGGTGGAATCTAACAAGCAGCAATTAAAGAAATCAGGAGCAAAAGTCAACTAGAAAGCAAAGGCAACTCCTAAGCGAGTCTGGATTCGTGTTACGTTTAGTGCCTCCATCGCTTTCAACCGACGTGAGGATAAGAAATCATCATAATTCATCAGCATCACTCATACCACCAATACACGAACTTGTGTAGAAACATATTTTTCTACTTTAAGGTTTCTTTCCATTTTTTGTGGTGTTGGGCCGCCCATCTCATTTAACTTTTTGAACATTACTGACTTTGATCGAATGGGATAATAGGAGTTGATTACTACTGTACATGCGCTTAATGACAATTTACTCTACTGCAACCCAATAAATTTGCTAGATTTTACTCAATCTGCTTTTAGCTACATCAGCAATGATAGTTTGGTTAATGCAATTCTCTGCCTGAGGAAGTACTTATGGAAGTTCAGATCTTCCAATCTTGTAAGCAACTCTTCATCGAATGGTAGATGGCTTTGTTAAACAAAGAGGGCATTATCAATTTATCATGATCATCCAGTTTCAATGCAATGGGTTTTGGTCTTGGTCGAGGGTGGCCGAACGCACCTTATTCCCTCAGCAATCGCTCTCACTCCCTCTTTCCATCATGTGCGATTTGCAGCCTCGTCCTCCTCCAATCCAATTTTATTTACATTCTCTTCAACTTGCTCCTCCATATCTGCTTTGACCTTCCTCGATTTCGCTGCCCATTCACTTCAAATGTCAATGCCTTCTTTAAAACGTTATCACCATCCCTCCTAACTACATGTCCATACCACAACACTCTATTCACCTTTGCCATTTTATCTAATGTTTCCTCCAAATCCAGCATTTCCATCAACTCCTCATTATTCTTTCTATCCACTAATTTCACTCCACACATTGATCTCATCATGGCTCTTTCCGTTCTTCTTGAGATTGCCATCTCGATTTCCCTCAAACATCATCTGCACATTATTTGGAAATGATGAAGGTAGTTATCAGCTCGACTCTTTGGATTCTATTTTGGATTTGACACCTATAAGCCACTTGGATTGTAAACAGGTAAAAGAGATGTTCGTACAATCAAGTACAAATTAAGATCCCTGGAGCAAAGCAGTTGGCCATGCAGCAGCAAGTCTTATGTGAAAGCTAAACTAGATGATTTGGTAGAACTTCAACCAAAGGAAGAATTCAGAAAACATTTCAAAACTTCTGAAATCATTTCGAAAATTGTTAAAGAATGAAATGAAACGCAGATAGATCTCTTAAAACAGGGGCTTTCGTCCCAAGAAACTTAGTTATTAGTCGATGATCAACGAACTTACGGTTTAAAACTTCGGATAATCATTTTCCAAGCAGAATATGTAACTTACATTGTTATATTTCTTAACTATGATGTGACAGCTTACACCAAAAAAAAGTCATGTATCGCCCAGTTCGCTCTGCTCAATGCACTTGTTTATTTCTTCCAAAATCTAGCGAAGTTTTTTGTTTGATGAAAAAGCGCCATCCCTTAGAAACAGCTGTGTATGCCAAGAACTTGAAAACGTACTGAACTGTTGCAGCAAAGTACAAAGAAATCCACTACAACATGGTAGACTTTGGTAAAGCTGCATGTTGATGAATTAGCATAGTAATAATGCTGGTTGGTTCTGCACTGCCATTTCCTTATTTGTGCAAAATCAGTAAAAAGCAACAAACTATTAGAGCAATTCAAAGAAAAAAAAAAGACATTCCGCGCTGACATACTTAGAATTAAAGTGAACAGTAACTGACAGTGTACTAATTGCTAATATTACCGTATCCACCATGCTTACGAACTTATTATGCTACATGTAATGAGATAAGTTCTGAGTTTGTTCAATACCAAGTTATTTTCATGTTTCATTTGAACAAAGGTTTTTAAGGTATGTAGCAAATTTTTTTGTGTTTTTGTGATGGTACAGACTCATAGCATAATTTAAACGGGGTTCATTGGCGTTTGAAAAAAAGTTGCAATTAAACCCCCCCAGCTCTAGTTGAATTGTAGCGCCACTATCTTGTCGTTACCGTTATTTGGCTTATAAAGCAGCGGCACTCGTCCTTGGATTATTGCTAGAGCTTTTATCGAGAGACTAAGCCAATTTACGTGAGCGGGTTTGATTATGCGGGTTACACGCTTCACTTTCAGTTCAGGAGATTTTTTTACTTAACCCGCTATTCTTTCGACCCGCTTCTTAGCGGGTTGAACCTACCTGTTACAAGCGAGTAATATCCAACCCGCAATGCTTACGCCACCAGAATGACGTAAGTTTTCGTCTGCCGTAATCGGGTTGGATTTACCGGGTGAACCCGCTTAAATTGTGCATGTAAATTGGCTTATTGTTGTAAGAAAAGCTCCTGCTTTGCACCAAATGTTTCATTTTTTTAATATTTGGTTCGTAATTATATCAATGCTTTAATTACCAACTTCGCTATCAATGTAGCTACCGCTGCGACGCTTCTATGTTGCCCAGGCGATAAGCCGCGGAAATGGGCCTGGCCACTTGTTACTCGCTTCGACATAATAAGGCGAGTATAATGAAGATTTGATTAATTTTGAGACTTAAACTATGGGAAAAAATACGATTATTACCTCTTCCGGCTTTCTGTCTACTTTTTGCGCTGCGTGAGTTCGCAGTGCAATTTGCACCTCAAAGAACTCATTGCGCGTACCTTAAATTAAAATCAAATCAGTAAGCCAATTTACTTGCATAATTTCAGCGGGTTAACCCGGTATATCCTACCCGCTTACGTCAGACAAAATCTTGCGTCGTTCTGCTTGAGTAAGCATTGCGAGTTGCAAATTACTCGTTTGCAGCAGGTAGGTCCCACCCGCTAAAAAGCCCGTTGAAAGAATAGCTGTTTAACTAAAAAAAATCTCAACTGAAACTTATGCGTGTAACCTGCTTAATCAAACCCGCTCATGTAAATTGGCTTAGGTATCAAACCTGAAAAATGAAGATCGTCGTCCAAGTGAAACAAAATTGAGCAATACGATACCAAAAGTGTGAAAATTATTTCATCGTAAGTTGCCAGACGATGTCAGTTCTTGAAAACACTTTGTTTTTTGTGAGTGTACTGTACAATTGATTAAATTTCACTTAAACGAAATAGTTTAGTTTACTCTTTGAAACAAGGGAACTGAAAGATTAGACCTACAAAAATTTCAAATTGTTTTCATGCGACTATTGATGTGATTCTTTTTAATTTTTTGAGAGCGATAACTCTGGGAAAAACTGTTCGGATCGATTGCTGTCTCTTAGTTGTGCTTAAGTAAACACGCTAATAAAAATAGACTCTTGGTTTACCCAAGCGAACTCTTTAAAGAATTTGGATTCATTCTCAGTTGTTGTCCTTATTACTTTTTTTTAGTCGTTGATTGCTTTGGCAAAGATGTCGTATGTGTGCCGACCTTTCAAACGCCGGCTGAAATAATTTTGCATTTTTCTCTGAATGGGCTACAGCATTGCGCTAAAAAATCTAATTTTCGTTATACTCGCGTTATTACGCCGACGATTGGCGGTGGCCAATCTCCGCGGATTAGCGCTTGGGCTACGCAGCTTTGAACAAACGTCGCTGCGGTGGAGAGCCGTTGGCTGCCTGTGTCCGATTTGACCGGCCTGGGAACGCGAACCCCAGAATTCCTACACGGGTAGCGTTGTGCTTAACAACTGAGCTAACGGCGGGTAGTTGCACTTGCACAAGACCATTTAAGAAAGTGATTCGTGCTCGAATCAAGGAAGTGAGAAGTCATAACTGTGGGGGGCGTAACAGAAACGTTTAATTTTTAATGGCAAAATCCGGCAGCGCTTTTAAAGCAGCGACTGTCGATCAGGATTTAAATGGTGCTGGGGAAGTTAGGTGCGATCACCCTCTCACTTCGCTTTTCGTTACTGCATCTGCATTTCATCTTAATGATTACAAGCAGAGTACCTGAGTGGAGGTTCAAGTTTTGGTTTTCAGATTCCTGCACAATAGACTGTGTGTTCAGTAGGCAAACTAATTGTTTTTAGCCCGTACAGAAGCGCTGTTCGCTGCTGCATCGTAACAAAAGCGACGCTACAGCTTTTCGCTGTTAATCAGCCGTCGGGCGTGGCAGCAGGCCCGTCGAGGGGGGAAGAAGGGGTCACTGTCCGGTTACACAGGGGAGCCGGGGGTTCAAAATTGTCAGGTTTAGAATGCAAAATTCATCAGCTCAAACTGCGGACGCGATGATGTTTTGTTTTTTTGATTTCGGGCCGAAGTTCGAACATCTGCCGACGCTATGACGTGATTTTGCTTATCACTAGATGTTGATCCGAAATATGAACATCTGCAGAGGTTATGACCCTTTTTTTGCTCATCACTTGATTTTGGGCCGAAATTTGAACATCTGCGGACGCTATGATCTTTTTTTGCTCATCACGTGATTTTGGGGCACCACTGACCAAAGGGCCCAAACGAAATTTTTGCCCCGGGGCCCGAAATTTCTCTCGGCGACCCTGCATGGCAGCATGTTTGTATGACATGCTTCCTCAGCGATTAAATTTGCGTTTGACGTACCAGTAGGATAAGCTTATGGGAGAAGAAATCAGGCAATTTTTTTTAACCCGGTAAGTAGTAAACTTGCACTTGAAATTGAGCTTGGACCTATTTCCTTTCGTCCGAAACTCTAATTCGTTGGCATTGGCTGCACGTAAAAACAATGTACAGTAGCCTACATTGTCCAATGCCTTGCACTAAGCTGTAGCTCTTCGCAAATTTGCAAGAGCTGGTGACGTTGTTATGCGAATTAAAATCAGTAAAAAGGAGGTCGGGCCTACTGTCGGTATTTTTATACTGGTACACAAGAAATTACCACGCTTCTCCAAAACTTTTTGTAGTTAGAATATCTTAAAGAATATAAATCAGTGAAAATCGGCATCATTAAATAGATGGTCGATGTTTAACGGTTTGTTGCTGACGTCAAACAAATTTTTAAAGGTCATTCCTTATGATTGCTAGAAAATGGGGGATTGGCAGAAAAAAATGAGATTAGGTTGACTTATGATTCAGGTTAAGTTGGACACACACGTCTTGAATCCCGTAGATCAGTTCGAATCAAAACAGCAATTCAGGAATTATATGTGGGTTCAAATAAACGACCGCTCAGAATGACGTTTGAGAAAGTTCAAAACTGATCAATTAATAACACTTGCCGATAAATTGTTTTGAAAAGAAGGTTCAAAAGTGATATACTAATAACACTAGCCTATAATTTAAAGAAACGCTATTTTTCTGTTGCCAAAGCATAAAATGAAAAAATATTTCCAAAAAATTCTTGAATGGTGTGAGTGCTCCGCAATTTGTTTTGAAAAGTGTTGAGTTGAGTTACTTTCATTATCTTGCATCCGGCAATCTAGTTACAACATTGTCAAGGCAGGAGCAGCCAGGCGGACAAATTTTCTCCGGATCAACATTGTTAGCCCTCAAAAATATAGTTTGATATTAAAAATGAAAACATCTATCAAGTTTTTTGGAAGCTTTTTTATCCCCGAGATTAAAATTTCTACATTTATTTTAGGTTGTGTATACAAATGTAGGCCTTTAATTAAACAAAAAATCTCCATGGAAATAGCTGCGAAGTTATTTGTCGATACACTACGATACAGCGATTTGTTGGCGGAATTTAAACGCCTTCCTGCGAAACAGCTGCATGAGGTTCGTACTACCGGAAATAGAACATAACGGTAACTGTTTTGCTGTGCGTATTGCTCTGTTATGAATTCTTCACGAAATCTTTAGCAATCGCTTAAGGTCAATATTAGCTCATTTATAGCTAAACGTTAAAATGCAGTAGGCCTATAGAAAAACAGTATTTCAAAATCAATATTTTTCAACAAACTTGTCAATACCGTATCGCCACTTACCATCGCGCTTGTTCGAAATACGCAGCTTTAGTAAGAATGTTGTATGATGTAAATTTACGACTTGAAGCTCAGCTGTTTTAAGAAACAGAAAAAAGTTTGCTAATATCTGACATATTGCGGACATCCAAGTATAACTGCTAGTCCGCATCAAATTATAGTTTTCTAGAAATCAAAGCCATTGCGCTGACCAGGATATGTGTTGGCAATAATCAACAAGCGACAACTTGCATTAACCTTTCGAAACTTTTTCATTTAGATTCGAGATCAAAACTCGGCGTTTGTAGATTGGCTTGTGGATCCGTCTGTGAACAAGCTTTCTTCGAACAGTGTCCAAAAGTTTCGTCGTTTGATTCAATATGCAGTTAAACAAAAAGTGGAGTTATTGCTTACTGCTGTGGGTCCATTAAAAGTTGAAGAAACTCCTTCTCGACTGTTTCGCTGTGACGATTTTATTTCTGTGAACTTTCTCAAAACTTTGTTTCTTTCAGAATCTGGATTTACACTAATTGATAAAGAGGGTGTGGAATGTGTCCAAATTACTTCGTCAACTTTGGGCAAAACAGAAATGTTTAATAATTCTGATAGCATTTCTGCATTATCCAGTGCATCAAAAAATCGTGATCAGATCACATCCACAATGGAACCAGGAACAAATTGTTCTAGCAGCTGGTCTCCTTCTTTGGAATCGACAAACAGTGCCAATTCTGTTTCATCGAGAGGCTTTAACAGTGATGATTGTGATAACAACAAGACTCTTTCTAAGCAAGAATCCCCTAAGGCAGATCCTCGAGCCAGTCAACTTCGATTTTTGTTCAAGTGTCAACCTGATGTCGTTGCTGCATTGCAGCCTACCGTGTCCTTGCTTGAACTCTTTAAAGCTTTTTCATTTTGGAAATCTTATTGTACTCATTCTCAAAGCACTTTTATTACTTGGCTTTTGGAAATGGCACAGTTCAGATACAGTCAAGTCAAACCAAACTCAACTTTATCTTATTCCTTATATCTTGCATCCGTAAAAAAAGTATTAGCCCGAGAAGCTGACAATTATATAACAACTAAATCCAGAACTCCCGCAGAATTAATAACTTTAGTCAGCAAAAATCAAACTGGCTTTGTGGATGAAAAGTTTCTTGTCGAAGCTCTTCAAGAAAACTCTCTTTCATGTGGCAAAAGCGCTGTTGAAACTCCTATTTTGTCTCCTTCTCGCTTTGGTAATATAGTGAGCAAACAAGTTCCCACAAAAAGCGACAGCGGTGCCTCCATGGATAATCTCTCAAATAAAACTGATTCAACTACCTCTATCAAAAGATGTAATCTTACAGTGATTGATGCCAGTTGTGACATGACTTGCCGTTTACGAGGTGTTGCAGTACCAAAAGATGTTCGAGCAAAAATGCTGCCACTCTTAACAGTAAATACTACTTGGAAATCACTCTCGCATGCATTGGATTCAATATCGTGTGTTAGGCAATCTTTTCTTAACGATTTGTCAAGGAACTTCGTGAGTTTCGTTGAATTCTTGATAGAATTCGCAGATAAATTTAAAACTTCTTTTGACAAGTCTTTGTATTCATCGCATCTTGCATCACTTCTCGTTAAAGAATGTTTCAATCTATGCTCAAAAAATTTCATCAAACTCGATGATTTGTCAGAAGCGTTACAACTCAAAGACTGTCATCTCAAGCTTGTACACAAACAGTTTCTATTGGATATGCTTAAAGCTAATCAGAATGCTTTTGATCAAAATAAAAATGATGGTAGTTTAAGCGTACGCAAGCGTTCACCCGATGAAGAAACAAAAGAAACATCGTTTGAAAAATTATTGAAGTTGCCGCAATTGCAAAGTCTGTTTGTAAAAAAAATTGAATTTGCTGATATTTTGCAAACATATCGCATTCTTCCTGCACATGCCAAAAAATTGCTTGAGGACAACTCTCACAGTTTTTACTCGGTCGTGTTCGAGACCGCTCGAAAAAAGGAACGTGCCGGTAGATCGAAAGTATCATTACAGCGTTTGAGACAAATAATTTTGAGTAGAATTGAATTGTTATTTTATGATTGTTCGGCAACTTCATTGCCACTTATTGACGCTCAAGTCAGGATATGCTGTGGTGATTTCTCTTTAATAAACTGCCCGGATATACGCGACGCTATAGAAAATTCGCCGAGGCAAAGTACTTTTAAAATAAGAGGATCATCGATATATCGCAGAAAGGTTAAAACACCTAATAATAGGGAAGGTATTTGTAAAGTTAGAGATTCTGTTCATTTTGATGCACCCTTCCATGGAGATTCTCAAGCCTTTATAAAAGACGTTTTATCTGCCTTGGAAAGCAGTGATGTTCCCATTCGTCGTCTGGATAAACTGTTTTTCCACGTAAACCAAATGCCGTATGTTGTTAGACAGTACGTTCAAAGGCACAACTGCTCGGTATTTCGGTACTTGGTAGAATCGCTGCCTAGCACCGATATTTTGTATGCAGTTCTTAGACAAGAACTTCTCCACTATTTAGAAAATGCTACTTACTTTGCTGGGGATTTATTACGTGATTTTTTTCGACGAGCTCCCAACTTTATGGACATGGATGAGCTGGTTAATTTTTTTGTGCGGTTTCGCGACAGTTTTGTAGTTGTTGGACATGAAACGGTTGGAAACATCGTATGTGCAGTACGTCACCTTGATTCAAAAACGAATATTGCGTTTTTCGATCAGCATGAAGAGATTACTTTTATGAAGGTTCAAGGAATATGTCCGAAACAGAGAAGTGGCATTCTCTTTAAAAGATTCTACGACATTGTATGGCATTCTGCAAAACTTTCTTCTTCAGAACGTAATTTTATATTTGGCTTACCGCGAAATGGTAACCCGTTTGCATTTCATGAGATACATTTTCGACGTTACATGTTGATGTATCCGGCTACTTTTCGTATCAATGGCAAGCATGTTTTTCCAAGTTTTGCTGACGGACAGCAAGAAAAAATACCTTCCGTTTTTCCAGTTTTAGATGATGATGTGCTTAGTGAAGAGGGTCAAATAACATCAAACGATGACATGCCATCCAAGCCAAAAAAAGCTTCAAAATCAAAAGCTGTTTTGGAAGAAGACCAACCATCTAAAAAAAGAAAACGAAAAAAGGGAAAAGGAAGAAAAAAACATTCCTCCAGAAAGCTTCGTCGGCGTGATGGTGAAACTGATGAAACCACCACTGAAGCATTAACGGAACTTATTAATTTTCTACCTGATAACCTTATTCAAGATGTTGCTGTAGGTAGGCTATTGTCTTCCGAGCAACATCAAATGAAAGTGCATGATTTGTCAGACATGCTGGGCTCTAGACTTTTAAGGGACAAAAAAGAAATTATCTGGAAGAATACGAAACTCATAAACACATTTGAATCTAAAGTAATGAGTGTGTTGAAGCACGGTAGTCAATTTGATGTACAAGAAATCGATTCTGACGAAAAGAGTTCTCGAACTGTCAGCTTGGTTGTGCAAATGCCGACGGTTTTGAATACTAGCTCACTTGCTTCACCAGCGTTGCCTGTTGCTGTTAGATGGACAACCAGACTGACAGGTGTGACTCAAAAAAAGCTTGCTGTATATATCAAGAAGATCTTGGATGTGAATAAGGAACCTCTGAATATGAGCATACTTTTCTCCATGGTTTGCCAAAAATTTGGTAACAAAAAAACCGTAGCGGAAACTCCAAACGAAGTTCTTCACTGCCAAGCAATATCATGCATGAACTCAATTCAGGACATTTTTATAAATTGTATTCGCAAAACTTGTTGCTTGCAAGCATTTGTGAAAGAACATGAGCAACAAGAAAGCTTGCAAAACACAATAAAAGACTTTTCAGAAGAAATTGTTTCTTCAATATCTGAATTTTTGCAGGTAACAATTCGTTGTAAACGCGTATAGATGTGTTTACACCGAATATAATACGATTTTTTGTACGTTAAGTGATGTAGGCTACGAAACAGTTAGAGGTTATGACGTAAAGCTACGTCGCTTTGCGCGATTGTTGACAACGTGGCCCATGTAACACTTCATAAATTTTAGTGTGAGTTAACTGTTAAGTTATGAACGAAGTACGGTAACTTAAAAGTGGTTTAAAGGAGAACTGAAGTGTAAAATTGTTTTTTCGCTGAACGTGTTACAAAATACAACAGATTGAAAAATGACAGTAAAATTTTTTTAATGTAGGCCTATGTAGTTAACGAAATATGGCGTTCAAAGTAAGCCGATGACGCACGCCAGTAACGTAGCTACGGGGGGGGAGGGGGGGGTAACGTAGCACCCCCATTGAGCCTCAAATCACGTCATACTTCTTTTTCCGATATTTCGAAGTGCTCGATGCTTTGTCATTAATAATCTGGTTTTGTAATTGTCATAATAACAAAAATTACGTTTAGCGTTAATTTCCTGAATCTTGTTCTTGGCCGTTATGCTTAATGTAACAAAGACGCAATTTTATTAGCAGGGCAGTGCCGCAACTGCCCTCGGCTCCTCACACCTTCCGCAGAAAAAAGGCTGAACGATTTCAAGCAAAAATGATCTACGTACTGAGCGCAAAAAAGAACTAAATCGCTAACATTTGAATATCGTTTTACCAGTTTCTCCAGAAAGCATTCCTTTGACTTTTTTACAACAATCGTGCCTTAACTGCCTTCGGTATTTTTAGTTTGAAGCGGTTTTCTTAAATTTGAGGCCATCTTTCCAGGGGCGGATCCAAGGGGGGATGTGGGATATGCTGCGTATGCATCCCCCCACCAGCTATTTTCAACAAGGTTTTGGATGAACAAATTTTTTTCATAATTTTGAACCTCTTTTTAACAATATGTCTTAGTCGCCCTAAGCACGCATAATCGAAACTGTGCGAACAAAATGCATCATTGGTGAAACATTCAAAGTTAGGGATTAAAAATTTGACAAACTTTCCTTAAAAATTGTTGAAAAAGCACTAAAATGGCCATTTCAGTATGCAAATTTTCAAAATTTTTCCGTAGGAGCATGCCCCCGGACCCCCAAGAGTCGTTTTTGGTACTGAAATTGCTTAAAATCAAATCTGCCGAAAAAAACACTTGAAAAGTGACAAAATTTGATGGTCCCTCCTTGAAAAAATTTCTGAATACGCCCCTGACATGAAACATTTTCAAAAGGCTTAATTCCGCCCGTTTCGGGGTCTAATCGTCTTTGCATTCAGTTAGCATTCAACCTAATTTAAAATTGCATCCCCCCACCAAAACTTTCTGGATCCGCTCCTGCGTACAACGTATGGTCAAATGTGACGTCATTCTCAACCCCTTCCATTGCAAAATCCTGTGCCACAATAAAACCAAAGTACGTACGCAGCTTAATCTTCGAACGCTTGTTTTTGGTTTACTGAATAATTTTTCGCTGACATTTTTGAATTCGTATTTTGTTACAACTTGAGTGAAATATGATTCCACCCTTCATTTCCCCTTTAAAACTTTGCTGTTACCTTATGTGTTCATTCAATAGGTGGTTAGTGTATATATTATTAAGATATAGCCCTTCCTGCCGGTTGGCATAGTGGTAAAAAACATCTCTGTCGGCACAGGGGTCTGGGGAACGATTTTCCTTGTCCAGTCGAATTAGACGCAGCACATCGTCACCGCTGCGATATATTACGGAGCTGTACAGCCCTGGCGCTAAGCCGCGGAAATTGGCTTTATTCCTCGTTACACGCTTCGGCGTAATACCGTGAATGTAGTGAAGAATTTATGTACCGGTAATGAAAATTTTGAAGATATACGTTATGTTTGAATACACAGAGGTTTGACGTAAAGCTGATTATAGTCTAGCCTCCCAGCCTATTTTACATGGGCGTTTGTGTGGTGCTAACATTTCAAGTATTGTTAAAAACTTCGATTGTCCCAATCACTTACAACTCCTCGTGGGCATGATGCATAGTTGTAACACACAGCAATAAGCAAGAGTCCGAGCGATAATCTGGTTTACGTCCTTTTTTTATTATTATTTTCCAATTCTCTTTCCTGTTAGCGGCACGGTACGAAAAATCCCCGTAACTAAATTGTAATATTTTGGTCGTCATATCGGTTGAAAAAATCAGTTAAATGTTAATTTAGGAAAAAGATGTATCTGCTGGTTTGACTGTGGAACAATTGTCAAAAAAAGTTGCAGCTAAATTTGGTCACAAATTGCCGAAACTATCAGTAGGATCTTTTCGAATAATAGTTCAAAGTTTGGTTGCGGAAAGCGAACAGTTTGGTTTTACACATCTCGGAAAGGTTGCGTTCCAGGCTGGAGATTCTACCCGTAAGTGACTTGAAACTACATTTATAATTTTTCAAACAACACAAATGCATTTTCAAATCAAAAGTATTTTTGATTCAGACTTGGCAAAAAGTAATTGGGCTAGTGGCCGCTTTTATGCTTGACCGGCTGACCATTTTTGTCTAAATATTCTTTTTTACGTTTATCGCGTTAACTCAAATGCTCTATAAGATAATAAGAATTGATTGTTATTAGCGGATTTTAAAAGATAGGCCCAGTAATAATCAAAGGTTGTCTGTTAATCCTACTGCTTCACTTTCTCAGAGCATTGCATCAGTTTCAATTTATTATCGTTAAACTTTTTACCTGTAGTTGCTGGCCTAGAGTGGTGGTTCAAGGTTTTTGTAATGACGACAATTATAATCTGTGTAGTTTGCTATAAGGTTTAAATTGCAAATTTTGTCGAAGCGATTCTCGCTTTGTTTCAACGACAAGGTTGATCCAACTGTATCACCATTGTAATAACGCATTATTCGCTCAATATTTCAAAATTTTATTCAATCATGTTTATTTAATGAACGTTTCGACAGTCAAGATAGTGACGCACATCAGATTAAAACAGCGTTTATTCAGTATTTTTTTTGTAATGAAGCGAATGTATTGTTTAATCTCGCCCAAATTTCCGGCAACTTTTTCAGACTTATCACAAGAAACTCTCGAGTCATCGAGTGATGATGAGTTGAAGATGGATCTAAGTGAAGATGAAGCTGTAGTGTTTCCTGATTCTACGAATAAGGAATTATCTGAACAGGCTGAAGATATGGAAATAGTAATTGAAGAAATAATTGAAGAAGGGAGTGACAGCTCCCCCCAGGCGGATGTGATTCGTTGTGATTATGAGGTTCCTAAAGCTAAGCTTGCAAGTGCCGATTCTACTACTGCTAATGAGAACGATAATAGTTCTGTTCCTTCATGCTCCAATACCTCTGATAATCATGATGTCCGAGAAGATCCAAGAATTAAGGGAAAAGCTTTCCGAAACATGCTTCTGACAAAAAATGAAAATCTATTATCCTCATCCAAATCTCAAACTGATGTTGCAAACGAGAACAATGGCAAGTTACTCAAACACTCCCGAGCATCACGTAAAAAGAGTAAACCTTCAAAACAGCGACCTCACCACCTTGAACGTTTTAAAAAGATTCAAGAATTCGCGACGGAGTTTTTAATGATGAACGGCCGTTCTTGCGAGACACAAAAGCTCGTTAATGCTGCCTACAACCATTTTAAAAACGAACGCTTTGCCAAAAGTATGCTTGGACTTGAAGCCTATGTACGAGACTTTATCGCTACCTCCGATAACGATACATTTACATTTGCTAATAGCTATGGTGATACAGGTGCATCAAGAGTGTATTATCGACCGTCCGGGCGTGATTTAAATTGTGGTGTCCAGGCGAGTGTACCGTGCTCTGAATTATTGCATGAAATATGTAACACTGTGTACGATTTTTTGATCAGCAAATCTACGAAACAAGCTGATTTAACTTCTATTTGCAAAAGGGTAGTAGAATGTTTTCCTCAGAATATGGTCACTTTAGATCCGAAAGAAGTCTTTCCTGTTTGCAGAAACTTAGTGCTTATAGCTTGTATTCGAAATTTGAAATGGTTTTTCTTTGCTAAAGTTGAAGACATTGTCCATATTCGTCAAGAAAAAACTGTACGTGAAATGCCTCTGGAAGACCTCCACATTCCAGTGACGTCGCATTCTGAAGAAACAACTACATCGACTACTTCCTCCGATTATTATGTTGCCAGCGTTAGCAGCACAACTGCAACTGTGTCCAGAAATCGTAAACAAAACTCCACTGCTAAAGCAACGGTAGCTGCTTTGCAACAGATGGCTGCTATATTGCGTGTAAATGGTCCATGCAGAAAAGATATTTTGCGGAATATGTGGTCTCAACAAACTGCTCCTCACCTTCAAAAAGTTTTTGGTACTGGAGTCTCCTTTTCTTTGTCTCTGCGAAAATTTGACATGTGTTTTCCCACGAACAACGAAGGAAAAGTTTATGTTGATGAAGATGCTTTTGAAAACTTTTTAAGAGATAACGCTTAAAATTTTTGGTGGTCTGCACTACTAAAAGAAGAAAGCACTAAGACTTTCCTGCGAATGATGCCTTTTTGTCGAAATTTGTTTATCGACCTTTTATTTCAAAATTTCACTATCAAACCTGATCCACGCTACGCACTTTGTTAAGGGCGCTGAGCTTATAAGCTTAGATTTCCCGGCGCCAACCTTTGTTCACTATCTCTCTCAGATCAACCGGCTTACTTTACGAGAAAAAAAGGAAAAAGCTGCTTGAGCTCTGTAATTGTGCATATTACGTACCAGAGCAGGCGTTCCTAGCATTATAGATTGAATCACTCAGCCGTCCAGATTAGAAGAACTGTAGGCTATGATTGGATCAAGACGTACACTATTAGTTTTTGCAGTGATTTTTGATGTAAAAAGTGGGATCTGTTGCTGTGCTGTTTTTTGTTGATCTGCTATTGTGTTATGTTTTCTTCAAGGTTATTTTGCGCGTTGATTAGAGTATTTCCTTTGCGTTTGGTGCCACGGTATTGCTGCTTAATTTTTTTCCTACGTACGGTACTTCGTTGAGACCATTGTGTTAAGCTATACCTACACAACCAGCTGTGGAAAACGCCTCTGCAATTTTTTCAAAAAGCTTAGCTATGTTAACGCTAGCAAATGTTGCGCTAAGGCAGGGGTTCTTTACCTGGGTTTATGAGCCCTGAATAAGGGGTCTACGAAACTGCTTCGATGGGTAATAAGTGCTTGTCCGTATACCCAGATACATGCCGTTAATTACAATATGAAAGTATACTTGCCCAATGTTTTTAATATTGACCTTTACGTAATTACTTGTGGAGTATTCCATGGTTTCCATTACGTGTGTTTTGGGGGTCCACAACCCAAAAAAGTTACGAACCTCTTTGCTAGTGGAATGCTGGCTGTGTTTGATGTCATTTTTGCTAAGTTATAAGGTACCGGTGCTTTACTCTTGGCTATAGCTTACCTGCTTTATCTGATTGTTTAGTTTTTCAAGGTGATTCTTTTACTTATTGCTTCGTTTAATTGTAACGCTTGAATAAAAAACATTTGATGTTAATATGTGGCTAGCTTTGCTGATACTGCCATCGTCTTGAGCATTAGCTTACGTAATTATAAATATTTCGTTTAAACTGCTGCACGTACTCTTGTGTTCTGATGTTCTTGATTCTAGTCAACATGGTGCTTTTGTAATTTGACGTGGCAGTGTTTTCGTTTCTGTGATCCCTTAAATACTAGCAGTGGTATTTTATAGCCTTCGGATTTGATAGAAATTTACTAAATTATTATGATTAATTTCCAATGACCACGAAATTTTGATGAGTGTGGGCTATTTGATTGTGGGTGCAATTGCACACTAATATGGCTATTGTTTCATTACTTTTGCCAGTTACTCGGCGTTCTGCGATTGGTTATGAATTAAAAAAACAAAGAAATTGGGATATTAGCGTATGACACCGAAGAAATGTTTGTTACGCCTGCTAGTGTACCTTGCTTCATGGTTACAGGTTACGGATTATAGTAAATAAATTAATCCAAAAAATGCCTTCAAGTTGATGTCGAGTGATTGCATTATTGAGAGATCATTGCTGCATTATAAATAAATAAATGATTTAGAAGGTATAAGAACCCCTAGAGTGCGCACGCCATTTTGGTTGTTTAAAACAAAGCCGTTTGTGTTTTATACTCCTATTGGATAGGCCTGATTTATCTACTTTGCTTTGATATAAATTTGCGCAGCCCTCATGATAAGTCTATTGCTACAAAGAATGCTTGCCAGGGGCGGATCCAGGAGGGGATGTGGGGGATGCATCCCCCCCACCAGCCATTTTTAACAATGCTTTGGATGAAAATGCCTGAGTCGCCATAAGCATGCATAGGCCTAATCGAAAATGTTAGAACAAAATGCATCATATTTGGTGAAGCACTGAAAATTAGGGGCAAAAAAAAAAAAAAATAACAAAATTTGACTGAAAATTGTTCAAAGGGCACTAAAATGGCCAATATAGTATGTGATTTTTCAAAAATTTTCCGGAGGAACATGTCCCCGGACCTCCCTGAGTCGTTTTTGTTGCTTAAGTTGCTTAAAATTAACTTAGCCGAAAAAAAAACTACGCTTGAAAAAGTGACGAAATTTGATGCCCCCTCCCCAAAAACAAATTCTGAATACGCTTCTGACATGAAACATTATCAAAAGGCTTATTTACGCGCGGTTTCGGTTCTTAACGTCTTTGTATTTAGTTAACTTTCAACTTAATTCAAAATTACATCCCCCATCCCTCCAAAAGTTTCTGGATCCGCTCCTGGTGCTTGCGTTATTGTTCAATCCGAAAAGAAGGCCTGCTAGCTTCGAACTGCTATTGCTTTATTTTGGATGTGACTTGAAAACGTTATTTTTGACGTAATGAAAGTGTATTTTCAATGATGGTTGGTTGCAGTTATGTTTGTTGCAGCATGTATAAATCTGCTTAAGTTGTCAAGCCTTTTTTTAGTGTATACTTGGTTAGGCTATTTGTTGCAAACAAACATCGTTTCTTTTTGACTTTGCTGCACAGTCTGTCAGATATGTGGTTATAGTTATTAGGATATTGTCAAGCCCCAGAAAACAGACTACATCCGGTTTTTAATTTGCATTGACTTATCACCCAAAACTTGAAAAATCTCACGCAGTAGGCCTATCCATGACGAAAATGAGAATAAGCTTTGTAAAAAAGGTTTTAAATTGTTAAAGCTAACTTAAATGTAAATTTCCAAACACTCTTTTTCTAGAATAAGGTATTTAGTTGCATATTTTCCGCCTATCACGAGAAAGCGATCAATGCGCTTTAGCAAGCTCGCTTAGGAGGTGCCAGCCATCTGTCTACCACCCTAAGATGGGGTAATCTCGCTAAGTGCCTTTTCCAACAAGTAAACTTGCCGGCTTGTTCTCTACACAGTCGGCTGAGTGGCGCAGTTGTTCGTAGCGTCGTTTTTACGACGACCATGATCGCAAGGTTAATGCTTCAACTCCCAACCTAGTCTCGTTGTTGCGTCCTTGGATAAGATGCTTCACGATGATTATCTTTGCTTGGAGAAATCTGGCAAGCAGCAAATTAAAGAGGTCAGAAAAAATTCAATCGGTGAACTTGGAAACAAAGGCAACTCCTGAGCGAGTCTGGATTCGTCCTACGCATAGCGCCTCCGCCGCTTTCTCGTGATAGGAGGATAAAGATGAAGAAATCAATCAATCACTGTTCCTTTAATGCTGAGCGTCAAGCAGGGAAGCTGTAAATACCAATTTTAAAGTCATTGGTTTGACCCGACTCTGAAACAAACCCAACTACAGCTCCGGGGCCGAGTCCACGGGGGGGCAATTGGGGGTAACCCCCTCCCCCCCAGAATTTATTTTGGACCCCCCCAAAATATTTACGTTGAAATGATGACGGTGTAAACCCAATGGTTTATAACTTTTTTTATAGATAGCCGCTTCACAGAATGATGTTTTCTGTAAATCTCTGAACTAATTTCTGATTCGCGTCTTCATGCTGACTAAAAGCAGAAAAAGTTTCAATTTTCATCGTTAAGCAGACTGATGTCTGAGTGTTGTGCATGAACGCAGTTAACAAAATTGGCGTTATGAAAACGCAACCACTGGATATAATCAAACCGCAGTTGAATATTACGCGTTTTAACTTTGCTGTAAGATACGTTATGTTTTGTTGTTGTTTTCTGCCCTTATTTGATTAACACGTTTTATTTTTGCTCAGGGCTACTATAGCCTAAGTTTTGATACCAGTACATGGGCGCAAATTTAGCCTATTACTTGCGTTTTTCGTTTCCGCGCGCAAGTTCTTACTGCATTAGGCAACGTTTTGCTTGCCTGAAATTGATCTGTTCAGGCTTGGGAAGCAATAAAATCGGAAAAAATTAAATTGATTTTTTAGCCCCTACCAAAAAAATATATTCAACCCCCCAAAATGTGAAGGCTGGCTTTGACCCCGTATAGCTCCCGAGACGGACGCTTTTACCACTCGAAAGTCTGAGCTGTTAAATATGGGCCTGCTAGAATTCTTGAGCTATTAAACTCATGTTATATTGACGAGAATGAACACTGGGATGGAGCTAAACACCTGAAACAGCAATGTTTTTGAATCACGGTGAAGGGGAGAACATATATGCACAACACAGTCAAAGAAATTACGTAAAATATTGAGTAAAAGTTAATTCTTTGAATAAGATCCGGAACTTGTTTTGCGTATTGCTTATCGGGTAGGCTACATCTTTGTCACAAAACTTTCCCTAACTTGATCAGCATTACTGACAGCTTAAGCGACAAAAGAAAGTTCATATGATTTGATTAGGCCTATCCTTGTAAACGTTTGGACTGTGGTGGCTAGTTAAAGAATGGCCAAAAAGCCTAAATTTCATCTTTGAGGAATCGTTTTCCATTACCCTACAGTGCAGTGATTCCCAACCTTTTTGTTCCCTCGTACCATTTTGAGCTTTTGCACAGCGTTCGCGTACCACCCAGTGGTGTAAAGTAACGAAATACACCCAGTGGTGTACTTTTACTTGAGTAGTTTTTTTCGGTAACGAGTATTTTTCTGAGTAATTTTTTTGGCTACTTTTACGTTTATTTAAGTACTTTTAGTATAAAGTAACTCCACTTGGGTAGTTTTTATTTTAGAAAAGTAGAAGTAGTTTACTATTGTGGCATTTGAATTACAGTCTCTCCTTGAAATCCCTCGTTGCGCCTAAAATCTGTATTTACACTCCAATTCTCCATTATTCAACTCCCTAACACTCGGTCTCGTCATCGCCATGGAAACTTCACTCCATGCGATAAAAATTACGCTGTCGCCTTTGATACTAGGCTAAACGTCATGCAGGGAAGCTATAAATACCAATTCGTTAGTCATTGGTTTAAACCAACTCTGAATCGAACCCTGATTCTACCGTTCCATAAGCAGACGCTCCATCCAATCGGCCATCTGGGCGGTAATAATTTCTTTTGGTTCACCATTTTGCCACCTTCAAAGCAAGTCCATCATCACCGCATCGGCAAGTGTGTAGTTAACACTTTAGCGTTTCAAAACGCTATACGAGTAGTTTTTAAATGACCACTTTTTTACTTTTACTTAAGTGCTTTTTTCAGTCAATACTTTCTACTTTACTTCGAGTAGTTTTGCCGTCAGTAACAATACTCTTACTTAAGTACAGTTTCAAAATACTTTTTACACCACTGGTACCACCTAAGTTACATCTGACTAGAATATCTCAAACCATAAACTATGCATCTGTAGATACAAAAAATGAGCACGCAGCAGCATTAAAGGTTTAACAAACGTCATTCCAGGAAGATATAAAAGCCATAAATTATAGGGGAAGTGAAGTAAACGGTACAAAATTATTTTTTATAAAAGGTGTTAAAAAATACGAATTCAAATCTGGCAATAAAAGTTTTGAAATGCTTTTAGTTCACGAAAAATCGGCGTTTTAAGTTATAAGACGATAACATGTAAGTGTGCATTTTACGCATTGATGCGTGCAAAAGTTACAGCTGGAATCAGGTAGTCGAACCGTTTAATTTTTCTGGTTCAGATTCGGTTTGGGTTCAACGGCGGTTTCAAATTTCGGTTCAGTTCCGGTTACGGTTCAGATAAATTGAAATGCACCGGTTTGGGTTCACTCCAGTGAAAAATATTTCAAAACCGGTTTATAAAGTTTCGGTTCAGGTTCGCGGTAAAAAATGGTTCAATTCTAATATAAACACCATTTAAAAAACGAAACGTAAGCCCTATAAAGCAATTTTTTTTGCATTGACAAGCGAATATAACGCAAAAAATACTTGTAGTAAAGCCAATTTTGAGATAATTAAATTGTTAGGCCTACTATGCTCTGACACCGGCAGCCTATTCAATCCACTGACAAGCAGGGCATGCTATGAAATGGTATGGAATGGAAGAAAAATTTTGGTATGGAATATGGAAGATGCACAGAATGAAATGGAATGGAAGATCGTCTTCCATACTAACTACAAATACAGTAGGCTATATATCAAAACTTACAACAAATTGCAAGGTACTACCAATATAGAATGAGGATAATAATTAGTCACTTTTCGGTTCTCCAGTGTAAGTTTTTAGCATGTAGTGACTGACTGTATTGTTCTTTTGCGTTGAGCATCGATACGTTGTTTATGTCTATGCAGGAACGTATTTAGGGGGAGGGGCATTGTGCCATGCCCCACCCCCCCTTTCTTTACTCTGCTTTTTAGTAAAAAAACTGATGGTGCCAAGTATCTGAAATATGCCAGACTCTTTCGATGATTTCTGTTGCTCATGGCCAGGGGCAGATTCAGGGGGTAGAATGAGGGCCAGGGGTATACATCCTCCCACTAGCCGTTTTCATAAGTGTTTTGGATGTAGCTTATACAATTTTTCCATAATTTCGAACCTCTGCGATAGCAATAAGCCTTATGCCTTAAGCACGCGTAATCGAAAATGTGGGAAGAAAATGCATCGCATTTGGCTAAGCACTCAGAATCAGGGTCAAAAAATTTAAACAAAATTTGCGTGAAAACTATTCAAAAAACCACTGAAATAGCCATTACAACCAGTGGTGTAAAAAGTAGTCCAGAAATCTAGTTAGGTAAAAGTATAGTTACTGATGGCGGAAACTACTTGAAGTAGAGTAGGCTAGAAAGTAGGGGATGAAAAAGTAACCAAGTAGAAGTAAAAATTACCGGTAATTTGAAGTTACATGAGTAAAAAGTAGCGTTTGCAAAACCAAGGCCATAAAGCTGAGCTTTGACGAAAGATAATTTGCTCACTTTCAAACTTGACATATATTTTGCCGATGCTTAAGTATATTTAGGATAATTAGCACATTTATTTGACGAAAATAATAAAGTGAAGTGTGTCATAATCTGCAAAATGCAACCTCATTGTCCACGCCAAACACAAACAACAAAAGACCACTTAATATCACGAAATTGTAAAACTTATGTGTATAAAATAAAACAATATCTCACGCTAATGCTGCGAATTTTTTATCAAGCATGATTATTTATCATTTGCGTGATAGATTGCTTAATATTAATTACTTATCATTTTTAAACCCACTTAAGTAGCGTTACTTTCTGATTGAACTACGAAAGCAAAAGTAGAAGTAGTACAAATTCAAATCACTTAAGTAAGTACTAGTTAGGGCCCTGCCAAGCAATCATGCTTAAGTAGTTTACAACTACTTCGTTACTTTAGATCACTGATTACAAGTAAATTTTCAAAAATTTTCCGGGGGAGCATGCCCCCGGATTCCTTCAGAGCTTTTCGTGTTTCTCAATCAGCTTCAAATTTGTTCTGCCGAAAAAAAAAAAAAAATACGATCGAAAAAAATGTGGAAATCATGTACCCCCCCCCTTTTTTTAAATTTTCGCTACGCCACTGCGTTTATGTTTACATGCTTGTATTTATTTATTGTTTTTTTGCAATGTAGAATTGTTCAACGAATGAGCATGACTAGTTTTAGGTTGGAAAGCTTATCCTGCAGATAAAGCGCATGTCGCATAATTCAATAATAGTGCATTTTTATCATTACGTTAAATTGCATTAGTATGGAAGAATGGAATGAAATATGGAAAAAATTTTTCGTGTGGAATGGAATGGAAAATTTTTAGTATGGAATGGAAGAAATTTTGCAGTATGGAATATGAAAAAATCGTCTTCCATTCCATTGCATAGCATGCCCGGTCCACAGGTAGCGTAAAAAGCCATGCCTAAAACTAACCATGCAGGTAGCCTAAAACTAAACTAAACACTAAACAGGTAGACTAAACACAAAAAAACACTAAACTAAACACTAAAAAACACTAAACTAAACACAAAAAACTAAACAGATAGCCTAAAACTAACCATGCAAAAATCACAAAAAAAACTATCAATCACCCTTGAGAATTAGATGCCATAACGAGCCAAAATAATATATACTTTTAACATATTAGCTAAACGCTTAGTAGCAGCAGCTAAAGATGGCGGTGAAAGAATTTGAATTACATGTCACTTTTCTTAGCAGTAGCCAGATCACCAACGTCAGGGAAGACAAAATCATGATTAATCTGCTTAGACCGTTTGAGATTTCAGTTTCATAATCATGTTCGTCATCAGGACCACTAAGTAGCAGTCCAATTAAATGTCTGAAGCTCCCAACTACAGAAAACACTTTAACAATGACGTGGAAGCCTGCCTTAACTATGTCCACATCCGGCGCATACCAAACTGCCACTGGCTCATTGGTCCCTTTTTGCACTGGCTCAAATGTCCCACAACTGAGTAAGCACAACATTTCACTAACTGGCCGCTACCTGATAGGGTATATGCCTCTGAGCGTGGCAAAATCTTTTCTCATATCAAATAAACTTCAAAAACAAGCAATGCTATGCAGGGCCGAAACTAGGCAATGCGGTCCCCCCGAAATCATCTTTCGGGGCCTCCCTAAACATTTTTTCTTGGATAGTAATACAAACGAGCGAGCCCCGAAGGGGCAATGCCAAGCTAGGGGGGTCTGGGGGCATGCCCCCCCAGAACATTTTGTGGAATTTGACCTTATTTTGGAGGCTTTTTGTGCGTTTTGAGCCTTTAAAATTCCTCAGTTTTAACAAGGTTTAGTAGTCCGTTTTACTAGGTCCCTTCCAAACCCACTAAAATAATGCTGCAAGCAAATCCTATTCTAACATTTCGCTACCAATACAAAGAAACAACGTTTTTAAGGCTTATTTTTGCGCCTTTCACTTGAGAATGAGGGGCCCTTGGTATGCCACTAAACGTTTGTTTGCTAGTTTTGCGACTGCTACTTTTCGAAAAATTTGCTGGGGCCCCCCATTGCCAAAAGCATAAATATGGTATGGGGGCCCCACATCGCGCGAGTTAAGACAAAAAATACATTGAATCTTAGAATAGGTCTATTTAAGAAACCTTTATCATACGTTGAGTTAATAGTACTACGTACTGAATATTTACGGGGCCCCCTTTTTGTGCGCCCCCCTCCGGTTGGGGGGTGCGGGGGGCGTTAGTTTCGGCACTGATGCTATGCTACCTTCCGTTTAACTTCAAGTTCACAGACAAAAAAAACAATCATCGACAAAAAAACTTATGAGCTAGTAAATAAGGTTATCCTTGCTTGCACATGTGTGGAAGATCATAATTCGATCAAAACCCAGATGTAAAACTTTGAAACTATTTTGAATCAATTCCTAAAAAAGAAAGAAAATCCGCCACGAACTTTGCGAGGAATCAACTATGGTCATTGGTCCCACCCTGATCAAAGGTCCCACATCTGCCTCACATATGTGGTCTTATAACTAGGACTGCCAACCTCTGCCTGTTAGTAAAAAAGAACAAAACTAATGGTGCCAAGTTGCTGAAATATGCCAGACTATTTTGGTTGTTTCTGTAGCTTACGGCCAGGGGCGAATCCAGGGGGGTAGGATGAGAGATATGCATTATGCATCCTCCCACCAGCCATTTTCAAAAATGTTTTTCATGTAACTTATACAATTTTTTCATAATTTCGAACCTCTTCGATAGCAATGAGCTTTACGCCTTAAGCACGCATAATCGAAAATGTGCGAACAAAATGCATTATATTTGGCAAAGCACTCAAAATTAGGGTCAAAAATTTGCCTGAAAAATTTGCCTTAAATAGAATTTGCCTGAAAATCATTCAAAAAGCACTAAAACAGCCATTACAGCATGTTATTTTCAAAAATTTTCCTGGGTAGCATGCCCCCGAACCCCCTACCTAGAGCTTTTCGTGTTTCTCAATCAGCTTCAAACTTAATCTGCCGAAAAAATACTGCGCTTGAAAAAAATGTGGATATTATGTCCCTCCTCTTGAAATTTCTCGCAACGCCACTGTGTCTCACGTTTAAAAATTTCTGTGGCATAGCATATGTCATGTTAATAGACCTAAAGAATGACTATAATGGTGTGATACGTGGCCCATATCTGAGTCGGGGGGATACAGGTCACCGCACTAAACTTGTTCGTACCGCTAGCAAAACTCGAAGTCTTAATCTGACATCGTACTGGAACCTAGTTTATTGTTTGTTTTTTTCGGTCATTTGTCGGTCATTGACCGAATATTTTCGGCAATGGCCGATTTTTTTTTTCAGTCACAATGACCGGAAGAAATTTGAAACTATTTTAGTTTAATAATTGCTCTTTTCTTCTGGTGATAATAACTTAATAGCTATTATACAGGTAATGACATTAAGTGTTTTTAATTCGTTGCTCAGTTCCGGGGCGTATCCAGGGGGGGAGGGGAGGGGCGCTGGGGTCTCTGAGGACATGTGACAACGCGTTGACCATTTTTTTTGTCTTCACTTGATTGTGGGGGGTAAATTGAACGTCGAAAGACGTGAAGACTTTTTTTGGTCTTCACCGATATTTTCAGTGGAAACGTAAACAGGAAATTGCACCCCCCCCTCTTTTCAAATTTCTGGGCACGCCCCGGCAGTTCCCAACATAACTAATTATTTGTTTGTACCATTTGTTTCGAGAATGTGCTATTAATGTTTCGAGAAAGGGTTAATGTTTCTAGAATGTGCTATTGCCCCCCTTTCGCCCATTAGGGGGCGATATCGCCCACTTAAAGAAACGGTGATTTTTAGGCTAGAACTATCAACAACAGTCTCCTAAAGTGAGTTCCAAAGAAACTGAAAAGCCAAGAAAATACCGAAACTTCACAAATATTCCCAATTTTTATGTATTTGATGGCCAAATAATTTACGTAGGCCGATATTGAAGTTCATCAAAACAAAGAAATTGCGTGCAAATTACCGCAAAATAGCTTTAACTATACCTCAGCTTGAAGGCATTACGAACACTTGGTAAAAGACCCTGGGCATTTTGAAAAAGACCCTGGGCATTTGCCCCCCAAAAAGGCCTAGTTATGCCACTGGGCGTAGCCACGGGGGGGAGGGGGGCTTGTGGTGGTTACAACCCCCCCTCATTGAGCCTCTAGTGACGTAATACTTTCGTCTCTTTCTGATTTTTTTTTGAAGCGTAAGGTAGACCTACTTTTACCACTCTTTCTTAAGCAAGTAGCCTACCCGTAACTGCAGGCCTACTAAGTCGACAATTTTGTGTTAATTGAACGCGTAGCCAGAGACGGATCCCAAGAACGCGATATAGGGGGTGATAAACGGCGCACGAATAAATGTGACGTCATTCTCAACCCCTGCCATTGCAAATTCCTGGTTTCGCTAGCTACTGGTAACGTATGAAGTCTATGGAATCATAAACAGCATATTTCAGCATATTTTGCTTACATAACGACTTTTTAATTGCTAAGTGGCTTTGAAGCGGATCGAGCTCTGTTATATCAAAGACCTAACCAAGGACTCACGGACTTAGGTTACTCTTTCATCGTAAAATTAATTTCAAAATCCTTGATTTTGAAAAAAATCCACCAACACTTGAATAGAGATCCGCTAAAAAATCCGCTGTTGAATAACTGTAATTCTGAAGTTAATCTGAGGTGAGGTTATTTCTGCCTCTAGGCGCTGATGCAGGGGACATCGTTCATGAGTAGTACAGTAGTATCTTAAAAAGGACAATCAGCCCAAATACAAAAAGTACTTTTTTAAAAAATTATGCCTGTAGCTGTGTACCAAAACATATCGGTAAGTCGAATTGACTGTTTCAAACGGTTGAACCCAAACCAAATTTGAACCTTTAAATTTTTGCTTCTGCGAACCAGAACCCAATAATTCTAAGTATTTTTGATTTTAATTGGAACTAAACCTTCTCAATCAAACGATGAAAAATGTGAAGCGGAGATAAACCTGTAAACCGCTCAAAATAAATTTTGCGGAACCTGAACCTAAACAGCTAGACTAAACCGGAGCAATATTTCTTACAGTTTAATGCCTGGTTTCTCTAATTTTGGAATAGTATGCCATACTATTCCATAAACAGAGAACACTCTAATTATGGAATAGTGTGGCATAGTATGGAATAGTAAGTAAGGCACTGTGGTATAGTATGGCAGAACTGGGCGATAGGACGTTTGGGGCACTAGACTGCTAGAGTAAATGGGGCCCATATAAAGAGTTTAATTTTGGGTGAATGGCCCTCAGGGTAAATGTGCCTCAGGCCTAATTTAGGGCAAAAGGACCTAAGGACAGGACGGTTGAAGTAATCAATAGGCCCTAGGAATAGGATGTTAATTGAGGGCTCTGGGGCGTATCCTATGCTTAAATGAGGCTCTAGGACCAATGGGCTTCAGGGCAGTAGGGGATCTGGGTTTCAGCATGTTTTGTTCCCTGGGACAAACGGGCCTTAGGACGGTTGGGACAAAAAAGCCGTTAGAAGCTCTGGGGCATATGGCCTATATGAGATTCAGCACATTTGGAGTATCGGTACTATGCCATACCAGTACTATTCCATAGCCTACTATGCCATACTAGGCCTAATCCATACTATGCCATACTATACCATAAATAGAGATATCCGTTCGATGCCCTGCCCTATGTTGCATATGACCAAGATGACATTCTTAGTTCAGAGTTATAGTGATAGACCTACCGGTTGTTAAATCAATTACAGCAGTGTTGACAACCGTGACAAACTGCTAGCTGGATCTTTTTGAATGGAGGAAGCTAGAAGTGTGCCCTGGGTCAAATGTACTGCCTGGGGCCGGTTGGGGTTGTTAAAAGGAAGTGTCTAGAGCATTGGCAGGCTTTTATGGTTAACAAACACTGAACAAACAGTCTGGTGCTGTGTGGGAAATCCAGTCCCATGTGACAGCGAAATTTTTAAGCAAATTTTACTGATTTTGAACCAGAAATTATGATTATAAAATGCAAAACTGAAAAACTTTAACAAAAAACTTGAATATTTTAATGCAAGACTGTTGCTTGCATCTTGGAAAAGCAAATTTAATGCAAAAAAATTGTAAAAGGAGTCCTCAAAATAGTGAAATCTTTGGGCAAAAATTTCAAAGGGTTTATCATTTGGGCAAATTCGCACTAGTCAAAATCCTAGAGGGAACACTGTATGGTACTACAGCAGGGTTACTCAACTTTAATCAGGATCTCACCAACCAAGATCTCACCAGGATCTATCACACCAGGATGGGGGAATCCTGCTAAGTGTCTTTCCCAATGGCACAACAAGTAAACTTGCCGGCTTGTTCTCCACACTGTCCCTTTAATGCTGAATGTCAAGCAGGGAAGCTGTGAATACCAATTTTAAAGTCATTGGTTTGACCCAACTCGGAATCAAAGCAGAGTCTACAGACGCTCTATACCACTCGGCCATCTGAGCTGTTAAAATCGAAATCGAAACTGTGGGGGAAGATGTGGGGGCATAATCAAAGCTGTGGGGGAAGGTGTGGGAGAGTGCATGGGGTGAGTGAGGAAATGTGTTGGTTGGGGTGTTGGGGGAGGTGAGGGGAGCTGTGGGAACAGGTATGGGGTGTGTGGGGGAGGTGTAGGAAAATGTGTTGGGGTGTGGGGGAGGTAAGGAAAGATGTGTGGGGAAGGGTGTGGGAGAGTGTATGGGGTGAGTGAGAAAGTGTGTTGGCGTGTGGGGGAGGGATGTGGGGAGAGGAATGGGGGTGGTGTAGGAAAGTGTACTAGGGTATGAGGCCCCAACACACTTTCTCTCTCAATTCCCCTTATATCCTCTCTCACCTCACCTTTCCCTATCTCCCCCACACCCCAACTCACTTTCCTACACCTCTCTCATACCTCTTCCCACATCTACCCTTCCTCCCCCCCCACCCCAACACACGTTCCTACACCTATCCCCACATTTCCGATCACCTTCTCAAAGTGTGGCAAAGTTGCTGTACAGCATGTGACGAAGTTACTGGCAAGGTTGCCATTTCGGTAGGCCTCGAAATTGATCTCTAAACCTCCCGCGCTGATAGCAATGCCTTTAATCGCTCAGGCAACCGACTGGTATATATAGTTACCCTGTTCGCAACCGGATGGTTAGCTCAGTTGTCAAGCCCACGCCATTGGTGCGGGAGGTGTGGGGTGTGTTTCCCAGGCTGGTAAAATTGGCATGGTGTCGCCAATGACTTGCCATTGCTGCGACGTTTTCTTTGGAGCTGTGTTGCCCAGACGCAAAGCAGAGAAGATGGGCCTCACCACTACTTACACAGTTACACGCTTCGGAGTAATACCGCAAGTACAGAGTATAATGAAGATTTGATTTTGATTTATTTACCCTGTCTGCATGTGGTGCAAAAGGCCGATGGGCTTGCTGCATCATAATTAGTTTTTTAATTCATAGTCATTTGTTGATGTCATAAGTGGTTATGATATTCAATTATGATTCAATCAAAAATTTAATTGTGATGCAGAAAGCTCGTGGGCTTTTGGAACCACTTAAGCTAAATGTGGCCAGGGACTTGCCACCATTGCGATGCTTGTTCGGAGCTCAAAGGTGTGTTGCCTGATAAAGTTTTATGTTTTGATTTGGAAGATATTCGATACTGATATGCTTAAACTTTATTGGGGTCCAGCTTCAGCATTCAGAAAATCCGGATTTGGATGGCAGTCTGCCGGTTGAGTAGTCATGCACTATAGAAACAAACAAAGCACTCTGATGCAGCAGCGTTTTGATTATGGAAACTGGACTGGTGCTCTAGACACTGCCTGAAAAAAGTTGGTGTGGAAGGTCTGGGGTTTGATTACCGGTCCCATCAAATCAGACACAGTGTCGCCAATGGCTTGTTATCGCTGTAACGTTTTTACAGAGTGTGAAGTTGTGTTGCGCAGGTGCTAAGCTGTGAAGATTGACCCCACCATTCAGAACATGCTTCAGCATAGTATCGCAAGTATGATGAAGATTTAGTGTGGTTTTGGAGTTTGCCTTTTGATTTGTATCACAAATTCAGAATTGCAATATTGCAGTATGTATTATTTTTCATTTCATGTGGGTGTTGGACTGATCTAAATCTATTTATACTCTCTAGCCTGAAACTGTTCAATTGACAGATTGACTTCTGATTTTGTTAGTATACTGTTACAATAGTGTTTTATTTAAATCAAGCCACATCTTTTTTGATGTTCCTTTTTTTACACAAGACCTCAGTAATAACTGTTATAAATGTGCAGAAATTTTAAGAAAATACCACAATATGGTAACTACCAATACTAACTAGTATGGTCACTAACAATACCAACTAGACTGATCAGCCTGTTACGGTTCTTAGATACCTGCTACATATATTACTAAAAAGTTGTAGTATAGTGCATGTAATGGGAAGGTCAATGCAATATCAGGTAATTTTAGTGCGCCACGGTGAAACAAACCATAACAAACGAAGGATTGTTCAAGGGCATTTAGACACACCTTTAAATGAAACTGGAAAATTGCAAGCTGTTACTCTTGGTAAAGATTTATGCCATGTTAAATTTAACTTTGCGTTTTCAAGTGATTTGCAACGAGCTCAAAACACTTGTGAAATAATATTGTCGGAAAATTGCAAATTTTTTGATGACCATGATATACAATTTGATGCAAGGTTAAGAGAGAGAAAATTTGGTTGTTTGGAAGATCAACCTTCTGGGACAAAGGTTAAACGATCTACTGAGCCATCACATCAAGCTGAGTTTGTTCCTGAAGGTGGTGAATCATTAGGCGATATAAAAGATCGAGCCAAAAGCTTTTTTGAAAGTTTATGTGAAAAAATGAGCTGTGAATTTTCATCTGGAAAGTTTGAAAACGAAGATACAATTGTGTTATTAGTGTCACATGGGGGCTTTATTAAAGCTCTTTTCTCTGTTTGGACAGAGAATTACTGCATTAGCAGCAATGGATTAAAAAGTAATTTCCATAACTCCATTGTGGGAAATGCTTCTCATTCTGGTGTCAAAGTGAATATTACTTTACCACAAGCAGATGATCTAAAATCGATGAATAAGTTCACAGTGGATAAAGTTGATTTTGTGTATTTTAACAACAAACCAATGTAGATCATTTTAAATATTTGTGCAAGAGTGGTAAGGCAGTTAGATGTGTCTCTCATCAAATGTCATTAAAAAGTCTCTTGTGTCATCATAGCATGGCTTAAAGGGGAACTGAAGTACAAAATTGTTATTTTATGAAAAGTGTTAAAAATACGACGAATTCAAAACTGGCATTAAAAATTTTTAAATGCTTTTAGTTAATGATAAATCGTCGTTCCCAATTATAAGACGATCCATATAAGTGTATGTACATTTTACGCATTGATGCATGGGTCATTCTTTTGAAAATTTTGAAAAATCTTTAATTTTGTGATTGTATCTTTTTAATTTTTTTTATGTTTTCACAGATTGAAGATATAACCCAAAAAAATAATACTTGCAAAATTTTACCCTCTTTCGACAAGTGGTTTGGGAGTTACAGCGATTTAAAAATTGATCACTAGAGGCAATTTGGGAAATGAGCGATAACAAAAAAATCACTTTTTTTTTAATACCTCACAAAGTACTGATCATATCTCCCTACGTCAAGTGGTTTGGGAGATGAGGGATTAGAAGAAATCACTTTTTTTTAAATAACTCACAAAGAACTGATCATGTAACAATGAAGTTTTGCAGACAAATGTTTTAACATCTACTAAATTCAATTTTGAAGTCAAATAAGCCACAACACAGCCCAAACTTGTGTGATCCTAGATAATTGATGTTTGAACACTAGGGGCCGCTACAGCTATAAGCAGGATGTTGAAGTTTCATGCTCACTGCTGATCAATAGCCTGGAGCAAGAGCTTTCACTTGATATATAAACTTCTCTTGGGAATTGATCAGCAGACTTAAAAATGCAAGTTTTTGCAAAGCCACCTACCTGTCAGATCACCCTTGCACCCATGCCCTGAATCTTCGCAATCTACGGTAACCTCTACCGTTACGATATCACCACTAAAAGATTAGGGTGCTAGTATCACATATTACTTTTACTTAAACATGTTGAAAATCAGTATTATATTCATTTTTTTAACTCTGTAAGCACAAGAGAAGCCTTACTAAATCTATGCAGCTGAAGTTTTTGTTGGTCATGTAACAGTGCACCAGAGTATGGCAACATTTAAACACTATTTGACTGCCTTGGAATAACTTACTCTTGACATAACTTATCGACTTTCTTAAAATTTAAACCAAAACTATGCTTTTTTCAGTCAAATTGGGCTGCAATTGCAACACAGCAAAAATGCTTGGTTTTTGCATAATTATCAATGTTTTAAATTTGTGGTTTCAGAAGTGGAGAGGCTCAAACTGAAAGATAGTCGAAATGTGACAAAATGTACATGCTTAGGTTGTGAATGAAGTAAAGGGATGTGGGTTTCTTTAACTTTTTTTTCTGTGATCCGAAAGTGTTGCTACAAGTAACATATTTTGTGGAATATTTTTCAAACACATGCAAATGATGAGAACAAATCGTAGCTGTTTCTTTATCAAATTGAGCACTTCTGAGACCAGCTCTCCACAAAATTTCTTCCATGTGATCAACAGATTTTAAAGCAAGCAGTTTAGTAGATGTAGCGTGCCATGTTTTATGACACTCCATATTTGCAAGAATACCAACAGTACATCTGTCCATGATTAAGTTCTATATTGAAATAATCTATCCTGGATTAATGAATCTGTCAGGAATAGGAAAACTGAAATTTCTGGGACAGTCGAGTTAAACTAAAATATTTACTTCAGCACTTATTCACAGCTAAATATTTATCATTTAACCATTCATCCACAACGTAGCATTTCTTATTTGTGGTATGTTTACCTCAATAGTAATTACTTTCCGACTTTTTGTTAGATAGGACTCTCCAATTCCTGTAACTAATTTCTGATGTGATAGAAACTTAGATTTTTCAAAAAAGAAATGATTTGTCTGTACAACTTCGAAAAATTCCTGAATTTTGACTGGAGCTAGATAAATCTGAATGGTAGTGTAGGGAAAGATTTGCTGTGACGTAAAGATTGTTAATCTACTGGTACTTGCACTGTCAGAATAGGTATACGATATAAGTATCATATATCTTCATGTGCTAGCATTGAGTAAAATATATCTCTTGCTTGAGAATTTGCAACACTACTCTTGATAGTGAATCATACTGCACTTGTTTGTGAGAATGCTTTTGCTTTTCATACTCACATGTACATTGCACATAGTCTTAACATTGCTGATATATAGATGACTAGTGTTCACAGAAGGATGATGAAGCAATCAATAGTTTAATCTTTGTTTGTAATACTAAAGGGTTCACTTGTAAACTTGTATATACCATGCAGGTCTATCTGGTATTATCATACAAAGCATTCAACATGCTGTTATATATGACGTGTATGTATCTCTATAAAAACTTGCATTTTTAAGTCTGCTGATCAATTCCCAAGAGAAGTTTATATATCAAGTGAAAGCTCTTGCTCCAGGCTATTGATCAGCAGTGAGCATGAAACTTCAACATCCTGCTTATAGCTGTAGCGGCCCCTAGTGTTCAAACATCAATTATCTAGGATCACACAAGTTTGGGCTGTGTTGTGGCTTATTTGACTTCAAAATTGAATTTAGAAGATGTTAAAACACATGTCTGCAAAATCTCATTTTTATATGATCAGTTCTTTGTGAGTTATTTAAAAAAAAGTGATTTCTTCTAATCGCTCACCTCCCAAACCACTTGTAGGGGGATAAAATTTTGCAAGTATTATTTTTTTGGTTATATTTTCAATCTGCGGGAAAATGGAAAAAATTGGGAAGATACGATTACACTGATTCCAAATTTTCAAAAGAATGACCCGCATGCAAAAGGTATTTCGACGTTTGGTCAGACTGAGATTTTGGTTGACCAGCATACCAGCTGTACCTTTTGCAGGCATCAATGCGTAAAATGTACACTTAAATGGATCGTCTTATAACTTGGAACGCTGATTTTTCGTTAACTAAAAGCATTTAAAAACTTTTAATGCCAATGTTGACTTCGTCGTACTCTTTAACACCTTTTATGAAAAAATAATTTTGTACTTCAGTTCTTCTTTAACGCAGTGGTTCTTAAACTTGTTGGAGGTATTGAACCCAACAAGTGTCATGCGGGCATGCAGCAAACCTTTAGTAATAACCAGGAGCAAATCCAGAAAATTTTGGTGGGGGATGCAGTTTTAAGTGAGGTTGAAAGTTAACTGAATGACTAAGTGCAAAAACGTTAGACGTTTAAATCTAGAAAGGGCGTAAATAGTCCTTTTGAATATGCTTTATATCGGGGGCGTGTTCAGAATTTTTTACTGGGTGGAAGGGTGGCACCAATTTTTTACGTTTTTCAAGCATAGTTTTTTATGGCAGAGTTAATTTAATGTTTTTAAAGAACAAAAATGGCTCTAGTTGGGTACAGGATATGCTTCCCAGAGAGTTTTTGAAAATTTACATTCTGTTTGGCCATTTTAGTGCGTTTTAAACAATTTAAAGCAAACTTTGTTTTTTTTTTTTGCCTCAAACTATGAGTCCTTCACCAAATATGATGCATTTTGTTCGCACATTTTTCATTTATGCGTACTTAATGGCGTAAAGGTCATTGTTATCAAATAGATTCAAAATTATGGAAAAATTGTATTTATCAAAAATAACATTGAAAATGGCTGTTGAGGGGGGTGGATGCATCCCCCACGTCTCTCCCTGGGTCCGCCCCTGGTTATAATTCAATATCTCAGTGTAAAATTTAGCCAACAGTGAACTATGATTTGTTGCACAAGAAATCTTTTTATTCAATGAAACTAAACTAACAAAAGATGAATTCCACACAGAAATACTAATTTGCTACAGCTTTATGTCTTTTTGTGTAAACTTACTATAATTTTGGCCAAACCCCTGCTAGAGCCTCACCGAATATTGCAGTTTGGTTGAATCCAGTTTAAGAACAACTAGCCTAGCTGCTCTTTCCATTGGTTACATATCCTTCAAGATGGATATTGATTCACAGCAGAAAGTCTAATCTCTTTTGACTACTATTTTTGGGTAGAATTACTTCTTTTCTAGTGTTGTGGTAGATCATTGATTAGTATTACATCAAACAGCGCCACTGTTGAATTGAATGTACCGGTATACAATGTAAATTGTTTCTTCTGTCTCGATATTTTGTTTGACATGTGATGATGAAATTTTATGTTTTATCGCCTGGGTGCCTTATGTACAAATTTTCTCACTGTTTCTTTAGCATTACATTCAATTGTTTAGTGTGTCATCTGCTTTGATTTGAGCACTCATTATGCAGTTTTTCGTAGTTTTTTTGTGGTTACTGAGTGAATACTTTTGTGCATGTAATTATTTTTTCTTTTTAAATTTAATGCTGAGTTAGTAAATTATTGTCTTAGCATCTGCATCACTTTATTGAAAACATTCATTAAAGAAAAATTCTTCGATTTGAAGCATAAAACTTATATTTTTCTCACAGCTTATGTAAAAAAAAAAAAAAAAAACGACCCAGTGTTGAATATCACAATGAATAGAATGTTTATCCTATTGTAACACTGACACTGGTTTGCTCGATTTTATGTTTCTGGTTCAGCTTCTTTTGCAATTGAGCTTTTTGTTGTGATTTGACGACTCAGCCTGTCAAGTTCCTGTTTCGATTGTGCTATTTTGTGTTCAGTCAATATTCTGTGAACAGCAATTCAACAGATTTTAGAGAAACATTTAATTCAATAAATTGAATGCATCCAAATTCATGCAACATGTTCGTAACGGTGAAAACTTAAGATAGTAAATAAATTTTGTTTTTGTACATATAATTATTCTATTCTTTAATTGTGTTGTGTTTCGTGTATTTATTGCTGCAATGATGCAAATTCGATAAGATGTTGTTAAAAGTGGTGAATGTACTGTATCGATAATTTCTTCAATTTCAGTGCTACATAAGGTTTTTCTTTCGATTGTTAAAGTGTTTAGACTTCATATAGCGAAGGAGATAGTGTTGTTGAAGATGAATAGAAATGGTTATGGGTAAGTGTTAATTCTCTTAAAAATTGATATTTAGCAAGCTTAGAAAAACTAAGATAGTGTAATCTTCACTTCCGCACTTCTATTCAATGTTTTGAAGTTGTAAATCCTGTTTACTTAAGAAAGATCAATCACTGAGTTGAATACTAAAGTATTTTTGGCAGTCGCTTTTTGTTCACTTATCGATAAAAAGCTGTTTCAAAATTTACGAGAAAAAATCAAATCTTCATTATACTCGCAGTACTATATCAAAGCGAGCGGCGGGGCTCATGTGTGAGCCGTAGCACCTGAGCTACGCAGATGGCAAGACGTTGGTGACGGTGTCTGATTAGACCGGCCCAGGAATCGAACCCAGGACCTTCCACGCCGATAGCGATTTTTTGAACCATTACATCAACCGGCCAGAAATATATTGCAAGAAGACAACCTTCACTGTTTTTGTTTAGATTGATAGAAAGGGAGTATCATCCTCCCCCTGATGATTCGCGTAGAAGAGAAGCAGAATGGAACCAATATGTTGCACAAGGCAGTCCCCCGAGAAGTATGACTACTGATGTGAGTGCAGATTACAATTTATTTCATAATTAGATTTGCTCAATTTGCAGTTGTTCATGAAACTTTTTTTTGTTGACGCATTGAGTTCCATTTCGGCTGCAATTTGCTTTTATTTTAACTTGTGCAAGCTTTCCCATTTTTTGATAATCACAAGTACAGGTGCTTATAAAATTATCTTTGGAAGAAATTGTGGTCTTCTGTGTCTAAATGTCGAACGCATAAACAAACTTTTCAATTATGTTTCGTGTGCGTAAACAAGGACTTCTGGATTTTATCAAACTTGTATTATGCAAAACTACACTTCCTGTTTCCTTGAAAATTCGCTTGCAGTGAAAAGCAAAAAATTAGCTTATTAATTTTTTCAGTGATAAAAATTAATATTCAATGAAATTAGAAAATTGTTTTGTACGTCGTTAGAAAACGAAGACAAATGTTTAAAACGCAACAAAACTAAAACACAAATTTTTCGTCTTTTGAGTGGTAAAAAGGCATTTAAACGCTTGTTTCTTTGAAGACATAGCGAGCTGTGGTGTTCGCATTTGGTGGTACAGAGCCGCCGCTGGATGTCGCTGGTTCGCTTTGTTTCTTTGCTTCGATAGAGTGGTCAGTTGGTCCGTCTTTTTCGGTCGGTAATGAATTGCTTGAAGTCAGTTTGCTTTGTTTAATTCCTTCATCGCTGTGGTGGGATTTCAGGACCTTGTTTTGCTTGTGGTGATGGGTTGAATTAAAAAATTTGGGTGATTCTGAAAAGAAATCAGAAAACAATGCAGAAATTGTAAACAAGTCGATCTGGTTTAATTAATATTTTGTTTATGAAGTCATTTACTGCAAATCGTCAATTATTCTTAAGGAGGAAAAACTAAAGCCAGAGGAAATTTCAATACTGGACGTCTTGACAGCATAGATTCTGCTGTCATCATCAGCTGTGTAAGCAAGGCAGTACAATTCCTTAATTTACTGTGGCTTTTTCTTCCTTAAACTATTTTTGTCCCATATTGTATTCTTTAATTATTCTTATTGCAACTTTTGCCTGATATTTTACACGTGAGATATAGAGAACCACTTTTAAGCCTAGAATATCACCAACTTTTCTTACGACGTGTGAGTGATTATGGTTTTTGCCTCTGGCTTTGGAAAATAAATAGTCTCCATCCGATTTATTTTTGGTGAGAGTGTGGTATTGTGTCTTATTTACATACAAGATGTATATCCTAGTGCTGTACCTTTATTTATTCCACAAGTGCATTTCTTTTTGTCATGATTATTGTTAAAAGGATTTTTTCGAGATATTTCTGGAGTAAAGTAATGCAACTTAGAGTGGATGTGAGATGAACTGGTGCTTTGCTTCACTTTGTCTGGCGCCACCACTTTCAACTGATTGATTTCTTCACTCGATTTCACCCGTCGATCTTTTTTGTGAACTAAAAAAAGTAGCAGCATTATTGAACTCTTAAATATTCCACTGCAATATTTTCGTCTTGCTCGTAATTTGTAAGTACCCTTCAGTCCACATACCCAGCTTAAGTGAACCAAAAGCCACCGTGGCCTTGCATCATAATCAAATTTATCATACAAAATTGAAAAAAGCGATTATGACATCGGAAATGTAATTGTGATGTAGAAAGCCCACGGGCTTTAAGGGTGAACGTGAGTTCACAACGTGGTGATTGTGTAACAGATGTAGGCCAGAAAAATATCAAAACTGTGGAATATCAATAATAAATGATCGTGGAAAGCAAAGTGAACGCAAAAACTATTACTGCACACTGGCCTGGTAAAATGTTTTCCGGAATCAATGCATAAAATAGAAGTTCATATTAATGGTGCGGCTCCCAATGAGTTATGATCACTGGGCATTAATTGATGTAACATTGGCTATGTATATATTGTCAAATGTAATCCACGCCTACGTGTTATCAATGACTAAGGATGACTGAAATAGATCGCTTTGATGTTTATCTTGTAAACATTGTTTAAAAATTCAGCTGGAATATTAGGCGGCGGTTTTTCTCACTCATTTTATGCGCTTTCGTGTGCTTTGAGTTGCTCTGCCCTGTGTCTCTTTCGCTTCTTCATAGCCGGCTGCCGAAGCAGATTGCAGCAAGCATGCACTGCTACCATGATGCCCATAGACACCGGCTACCTTGGATTGGACAGGACAGAAACGGGATCAAACCAAAGAGTTTAACTTTTATACCTATAAATATATATATATACAAACTTGGCTTAATAAATAGGTTCAAAAACAATTTAGGTAATTTTTTAGCAGTAATGCCGTAAGTTTTTTTATGAAAATTTTGTCACTGATATCACAGCTTCTGAAGACTTTTTGCCATATGTCACGATTGGATTCACAATTTCACCTTGCTTTTTTTGCTTACATTTCACTACTTTGTAATTTTTTTTCTGTTACACCGAAAATATGCTAAACACCTAGAATTTTGTAAGTATCTACATCGCTTTTCTGTAAAATACTAATTCTCGTAGGCACTGTCTGCCATTATTGTTGCTTACCAGCACAGCAATTGTTATGTTTGTGTGGAATTTTGGAAGTTGATGCTTTATCACTTTTATGATGATGGTGGTGATGCGTCGTAGCTTGTGGACTTCCCTTCGATACGCTTTCAAACGCAGTAGCTCCGTACACTGGCATTGACACTTGCATTTTGCCACTGCTATGTCCATCTTTAATTTGCAAGTGGGATGCCGACCATATAGCGTTCATTTTCAATATGGTTTCTATTACAAATTAAAAATTGGTTCTGTAACGTAGCAATGATTAAGTATTAGGTATCTTTTGACAAAAAGTTTTACATTGCTCGTCAAGTCGTCAACGGTCTTGCATGTACCGGTAAATTTTTGAGTAGGTTTTTGTATTTTGAACGAAAAATGAAGACCCATTTACCCTTAGATTCAAGTTGTTTGAAAGACCTTGGGCTGTAAATGATTTCCTCAAAACCGACTACAATGCAAACATAGATAAAAATTGCTCAAGAAGTCAGATAACCATATTGCTCTGAAAATCAAGGATTTTCGGCTTCTTAAGCTTGCAGTTGAAATCGTTCTTGAAACACTCCTTACGTAGGTCGTGGGTTCATGCATTGGGCATTGCATACAAATTGTTTCGACTTTCTTTAAAAACATTCACGACAAATTTTGTCCAAAAATTTGTCATAAGTCATTTTACTATTTTATTTTTGGTCAATCTTGTGATGAATTTTGTTCGAAAAGGCTGTCACAGCTTCATGATCCATTTCCACTGCTATGTTATAGTGGAGTCGTTACTGTCTTAGTTTTAAAGTCATTCGATGAAGCAAGTAATTTTTTGTTTTGCACAATCCAAACTCTATCTCACTTCTCCACAGTTTCTTTTTCCTGTCTAATTCTTCTCAACTCCGTTATTTTTCGAGTTCTTATATTCTTTGGCTAAGCTTTGTGCATAAAATTTAGGTCACTCACTATTACCATGGCATAAATTTTTTCTTAATTGAGCTCCCTGCATAGCGCATACCATGTTCTCTCTTGTGGGAATTTGGATTGACGTCTGTTCCGCTGTTAGTCCGAACAGCTAGTTCCGCACTATGTTTTGCAGTTTTGCTTCTATCTAGTTGGAAAATATTTTTGAAATTTATTTAAATTATTCATTGCGGATTCAAGACTGGTGAACTGTTTTGCATTTTGGATAAATAATCACATCTTTTCCTCTATCTTTTTTGCGATCGAGGCTGTCAATTTTTCCTTGTTATATATTAGAAAAAGACTTAATGGACTTGCGTTGCTCTTCTATCTGTAATGAGCGTGCGTGCCAATTTATCATGGTAGATTGCATGAAAAAGAACAGCCTTTTTCTCGTTAAATAAAGCTCATTTTTGCGTCGATACACGCTCCAGTGTTCAAAAACTATTTTTTGTTAAGAAAGTGGTTTACTTGAACCAATAGAGTTAAGCATAAATTTGCTTTGGTTCCTGCTTCAAGTGGAAATGCAAAATACAAAATTTACTCGAAAAGATGGAAAATACCCATTAAAGGTTTACTGCAAGCAAGCTGCCAATTTGCTGGAATAATTTCGGATGTGTTTTTTTTGAAACAATCGATCAGTGGGATTCAAACTGTAAACAGCAACTCAAATCCGGACACTCCGCGGATCTAGCGCTTTTTTTAAGTAGTCCGAATAAATTAATTTCGGTTTGATTGAAGCCTTTGCCCGTTTCACCTTGTGACGTGTCACAAGCCCATTGGTCTGAATTTTTTTATGCATGGGGCCTGCGGATGCAACGCTTTCTTGCTTTATATATCCGTTTAGGACTTGATGCGACCAATGGGCTGTTGGGACGTCATTGATTGGTGTGTTTCATTGTAAATCAAATAATTTTGATTTTAAATTGGCGCAAGACCACGACATTGGGCAGATTCGAGTTCCTGTACTACTTAGATTTTCGATTTGCGCATTCGATTTGAATTACAACTTTTTGAAACCTTCCAGTGAATTTGCAATACCAGTCATTGTTTCCGATGATAATACCGTAGTATTTGTCGAATATTTTCGATTACTTTCTTTCTTGCCTTTCTATCATTTCGATGCGTTTTTAATCATTCCTCTGGGCTCTGAAGACGCTTGACTCGTTTTGACCGGTTAATTATATGGCGCGGGTATGGTGATTCGATTTTAATCGATATTTGAAATAGGACTCGATCCAAACTGTGAGACAAAGTTAGAATTATTTATGAGCGGGTTTAGTCTTTTATTCGACTCGTTGTAAACATGGCACGCTGCATTTTAAATTTCGGTTTTGCTTACTGAAAGATTAATTTTGGATTATTTTGGTAAATTTTGATGACTGCAGTTTGTTTTATGAGGGACTTCTGTTTTTTTTTGTGCGCGAGACTATTGAGGTATAATGATGAAAACTGGTTAGTAAATGTGGCGGGATGCACTTCGTAAGCTCAATACTTTACTATTCAGTCTTTCTCCCAAGTACCTCATTTTCAATCCTTCTTTGCGTCCTATTGATATTGCAAACTTAAAACAATCTTAAAACTACAAATTTGATACGACTGTTTTTGCAATTAACTTCGGCCGTTTATTTTTCAGTTTAGTGTTTGTGTTACTTTAGTAGAGACGATTTTTCGTATTTCAACTTACGGCAGTCGAATGACCTTGCAAGCGTAAAAGAATTTGGTTTCTTTGGTGATGTATTGTTGCAAAATATAGAAATGATCAAATACGAATTAATTAAAATTTTTCAAATTTCGTATGGACTCTTTTTACTAAATGAAAGTTGTGGCCTTCGCGTTTGCGCGAAACTAGGAGTAGTGTGAGAAATTTTGGCAATTATACATTCAAATTTAGGCTGTGCTCTGTGTCAAGCTGCTTAATCTCAAAGTGAAGTACGGCTTATTTTTAGAATCATCTTTTTTTGTTGTATAACATTAATTTAAACTCATTTTTTGGTTAGTTTGAATTGATGTAATCGATTTTCCTTTGCGTTACGGTTGTCATTATTAATTAGTTATTGAGGAAAAATTTTATTCGGTGCGTATAACCATTCGACGTGCTCATAATGAGATTAGACTCTTGGCGCTCTACCCTAGCTGCCTTTTTATTATTTAATAAAAACTTATGCATTTTACGATAAAATTATGATCTCATTAAAAAGCTTTTACATGAGTTGTTATGGACTAGTTGGCTTGCCTCATGGAGATACAGTCGAATTTCGGTTCCTGGTTTTCGCGTAGAGAAGTGGTGTTTAAACATACCTAATTTATTTTATCATACTTTCAAGCAATGCTCTAATTTACTATATATTTTGAAACTTGATTGGGACTAGGACAATAAGTCGAAATCAACAACTTTTCCGTCACTGTAACGTTTTTATAGCATTAAGAATCAAAAATCAAATCTTCATTATACAGTATTACGTCGAAGCGTGTAACGAGTGGTGGGGTCCATCTCCGCGACTTGGCGCCTGGCCAAGAAAACAACGTCGCAACGTTGGCGAGGCGTTGGCGACACGCTGTCCGGTTTGACCCTTTTGGGAATCGAACCCCAAACTTCCGCACCGTTGGCTGGGCCTGTAACCACTACTCCAACCAGTCGGTGCATTAAGAATCGATTTACACCCAGAGGTGACGAACATGCGGCCCGCGAAAGAATTTCCTGCGGCTCGCGAACATTTTGGCGAAACCAGTACTCTTGAACTTTTCCCCGTCTAGTCTTTACGATGCGATATCAAAATCTGAGCCCCCGGTTGAACCGCGCGCATATCACACAGGAATCATTAGACGTACAGTACAAGTCTTTCATCTGTTTCAGGATTCAACAGTTCATCCATTGTTACGTAATAATAATAACATAACTCGTAGTCCGTTGCAGCTTCAGTATAGTGCAGTATTCGTGTAACTATATTCGAGTGAGAGCTTAGCTTGCCCTACAGTAGTAGGGATTATGTAGGTTTGCAGAAGTGAATTGGTGAGCTTCTAGCAGGGGGGATGTGGGGGGTGCATCCCCCCCACCAGCCATTTTCAAACATGTTTTTGATGAATACAATTTTTCCATAATTTTGAACCTTTTCGATGGCAATAAGCCTTACGCCTTAAGATCCTAAGCACGCATAATCGAAAATGTATGAACAAAATGCATCATAATTTGTGAAACACTCAGAACTAGGAGCAAAAAACTTAACCAGAATTTGCCTGAAATATGTTCAAAAAGTATTAAAACAACCACTACACTAGGTGAATTTTCAAAAATTTTCCGGGGGAACATGCCCCCGGACCCCCTAGAGTCTTTTTCATTCTTAATATTATTTAAAATAATTCGCAGGGGAAAACTACGCTTGAAATATACGAGTATGTAAAAATTTGGTGCCCCTACCTGAAAATGTTTCTTGATACGCCGCGTACATGAAAACATTTTTCAAAGTACTCATTTACGCCTTTTTTGGGTCTAACGTCTTAGTAAATATTTAACATTCAACCTAATTCAAAGTTTCATCCACCCTCCCACCAAAATTTTCTGGATCCGCTCCTGGCTTTTAGTACCATATATGCAAATTTTACAGCTTTTTTGAGGGATTTGTTCTTCTGTTTTTTAATCAATATTTGATTAGCCGTTTATTTCGATGTCTTCAGCGAAGAAACGAACGATTGTAGATGGGTTTTTAGGTATTTCGGTTGTTCGTTACTGCTAATAAACAATTTTTCGGTTTTTCTATGACCAAAAAGTTATGCGGCCCGATTGCTCATTGGTACGTGACAAAGTGGCCCGCGATAGCAAGTAGGTTCGTCACCCCTGATTTAAACTAATTTACTGCAACCCATTGATTGTGCGATATTGTTCAAATTTTTTGATTGTTGGAAGCATAGCATGTTTGCAGCGATAGGCACGATGAACTTTTCTGTACTTAAGCGATATCCAATAATTTCAAAATAGCCCTGGGCGATATCGGTAATTGACAAATTATCGCCGATAAATTTTTCCGATAACTGTGGCGGTTAATTTTTAATGCGTTTGAAAAGAGAGCAGTTTACGGACTCTGTTGTGGCATTAAACAAAACAAAGAGAGATTTGTTTATGTAGCAACAAAACTCTATGGACAGTGGACACCGTATATTTTTTCCATAGCGCCAACTCAATAACTTTGAACACTGTGTGCGTAAGGAATCGTGTATCGCGATAATTTATCGTCGATAGCAACATGTATTACAAAAGCGATATCGGTAATCGATAAATCCAAACTAATTTGAGCGATAACGATAATCGCTGATAATTTATCGCCGATAAATTACCTCGATAAATGCCCATCTCTTGCCTGTTTGTACGAGAAGGTGGGTCGGTTTTCGATACGATTTACCATGCTCGTTTTTCCGATTTTGTGCGGTTAATTAAAATGTCATTTTAACATCTTCCAGGGGCAAAAGAATTAATTTCGTATCAATCATTGTCAGGATTATCAGATTAAGCGCTTCGTCCATCGCACCCCGTTGCTTTAAGCTTCCAGCTCAGCAGGAAAGTGAAAATGCTTGGAAAATGTTTTTCTAAATCGAAGCTTTTATGTCGTTTTTCGTTTTTTCTAGTATTTTTACGTGCAGTTCGCAGTGAAAACACTAGCCTACTAATTTTTTTGAGTGGTCAATTACAACATAATAATAGATTTTTAGGTATTGTTTTTTGTGATCAGCCGTAAAGTATCTTTTTCGGTACGCGACATCGCGATACGCAATGGTGATGCTATTTAATAAATTTTGTTCATTTCTGTCCCACACTTTGATTCCTTCAAGTTCGTTTTGGGTTCGTATCGGTTTATTTTCAAAACTAACCCTTTCTTGAAAAAAGAAACTGCATTTACTGCGTGTATGTATACATATGTAGGTCTATTTTTTTTTTTTTTTTTCAGTATCCAGATCCAAATTCTGAACATTTGCGTCATTACGAAGATCACAAACGTAGAATACGAGATTGGCCCCCATTCCAGGGTCATTCTCCAGCAGGACGAGGTCGTTCTCCATTGCGAGGTCGTTCCCCACCTCGAGGCCGCTCCCCATATGTCGAAAGACGCCGATCTCCATATCGCGAAAGATCGCGATCTCCATATCGCGAAAGACCCCGATCTCCATATCGAGAAAGATCCCGATCCCCATATCGAGAAAGATCCCGATCCCCATATCGTGAAAGACCCCGATCTCCATATCGAGAAAGATCCCGATCTCCGTATCGTGAGAGATCCCGATCGCCGTATCTGGAGAGATCCCGATCTCCGTTTCGTGAACGATCCCGATCTCCTTATCGCGAGAGGTCCCGATCTCCTTATCGCGAGAGAACCCGATCCCCGTATCGACAACGCTCTCGGTCTCCCTATCACGAAAGATCTCCATATAGTGATCGGTCACGATCTCCTCGGGATTATAGACGATACGATGATTACCGGCGTGATGATGATAAGGACGGCAGAGGAAGCAGGAGCCCTTCGAGGAGCCCTTCAAGGAGAGATCACCGAAGGTAAGAATTACGGGAAATTCGGTTATCGGTTATCATCTGCAGGCGATGCAACAAACAATTTTGTTACAGGGAATATCGAGACAAAGATGATCGCCGACGAAGTCCGGATCATCGTGAAAGAGAACGAACCTGGTCACGTGGTGCTTGTTCAACCGTGATACTTCGTGACGTAGCTGGTCACGTGGACGAAATGATGGTAAACTGATTACATTATCATTGAATTCACTTGACCTCCATGTTAATCTTTAATCGTTCGGATGCCAGATTGCGCAAGGTTTATTAGCCAAGATCTTAATAGATGGAGTTTAAGACAAAATTTTTTTGAAAAAGTTTGATCGTGATGCATATCATGAGTTTGCCTTGCCCATCTCCGCGAATCCTGAATGTTGCTTTAATACAACACACTTCAGAACAAATGCGCTTGCAGCAATGGTGAGTCCACGCCAGCTCTGCGCTTGCTCTAATAGTAGTGTTGAGCCCGGTCTCGCAACTCACATAGCACTTTCTATTCGGCTGTGCAGCAGATGATAGGCAACAGGTCCTTGCTTCGTCAAGTTGCATTGGTTGAGCGCATTCTGAAAGTTAGTTTTGCAAACTCACAAAGAGAAGCTATGACTTTTGACGGGTTTGATTTAAACTGATATACATATCACGTTCCATCAGGTACGGGAAGAAGTTAAGCGTTTTGGAGCTCCTGTCGTCGGAATTCGTATGGAATATGAGCAAGGTGGGGTGATGTTTGTATCTAAAAAAACTTTATTTTCAGCCTTCTGAAATTCCAATTGGTTAACTCGCATTTGATTCTGTAAGTATTAAGTAAGCTACGCATGGAAGGACAGCTATCGATTTCTTATACAACAAGCCAGGACTGGGTCCAAGGTTACTATTTATGAAGGGAATTTCACTTTTTTAGTTTATGGCACGCAGGGTTGTGTGGGCATTAAAAAATTCAACACATGCTATAACGTAGACAACACTTCAGCTGCTGCTGCTATGCAGACGTTTTTTGGGCCGGATTGCCTCGTTTATCCGCCACTGCACCAAGCTAAATTTTACTCATAGCACCAGTCTTAATTTCCCAGCCGTGTGTGATTGTAATCCGATAGTCAATTTTCGGCCGTGTTGCGTAGTTTCATTTATTCGATGTAGCGGGTAAGAATAGTCTTGCAACCTCACTTATAAATGCTATGAAACTAACAACGTTTTAATCTTTAAGCAGCTTCACAAAATCACAATCAGATGTGTTGTGGCATAATGTGGCGCATCATTAGATCACAAAAAGTAATATTAAATGAAAGATGACGATTCTAAACTTTTGATATTTTCAATTAAAAAGTTATCAACATCTTTACTACAAATTCAAAATTCCAGCCCCAGTTTATGTTTACGAATACCCAGTATTTTCAGGTTATGCTTGGCGTAGTTAGTGAAGACATCGTTATCGGTGCGGGAGGTCTGGAGTTCAATGCCCGGGCAGGTCAAATTAGGCACAGTGTCGTCGCCACCGCTGCTATGTTTTTACGGATCTGTGTTGCTAAGGCGCAGAGATAGGCTTCGCTACTTGTCATACGCTTTGGCGTAATAACGCGAGTATGATAAGGACTGATGTGAGACCAATGAATTCTGCTCCAAATTTCAGAACTATTCTCATAAACAGAACACTTTATGCTATGCAAATAACCGTTTGCAACCATTTACGTCTGTGAGTAGGCGTATAGCTGCATTTTCTCCAATTCCATATCCAAATTGAACTTGCTTATTGGTTGGTGCTGTTGTGCTTGACCCTGTTGCTGGCCAGTATTATTGTTATAGTAAAGAATATTTTCGTGCGCTGAAAGCGCGAAACCACATTGTGTAAAAACTGCTTCGTTTTTCTCTCATCTTCTGATCATCTGGAACGAAATGTCGCAATCAAGGACACAAGAACATTTTGCAAGCATTGATCGAACAATTAGTTGTGAAACACGCTTAAATTAGAAGCGTTTTATGCGAGAGTCCGCAAGTTTTTAAACGTTATCTTGACACTATCGACTGTTCGAAATTCAGGTCCGAGATCCACCAACGAACGGGTGTGTATCGTCGAATTCGAAGGGACAAGAGATGCTACTGAATGGATGCAAGAACATGAGGTCGATTTTCCATACTGCGGCCGCTTTTCCTGGTGCCCAGTGGCACCCCATGCCGCTATCTTTCAAACTCTTGTGTTTACTCGTGTCAAAGTAGTCTTTGCATATGTTTATGTAATACTTTGTGCTGAGCGTCTAGTTTTAATCTAACTAGTAGTGCTTGCTGCACAGAGCTCGTTCTTGATCCTTTCGCGCTTCGTTAATTAGATGTTAATGGAGTTTTTGTTAATATTTTATGACCTACGCTCGATATACTTTGCATTGTTGGAACCTGCATACTGCTCGACTTGACATTACCGATTTGAACCAGCTACATTATAAGATTAGAGTTTGATTTGGGAAGAATTGTCATTGGATATGCACTTTATTGGATTTTGATGGAATTTTCAAGCGCCCGGCGCGATCGAGAGGAGTCGTGACGCAATTTGGAACAGTATTAACCATTTATATTTACTTTAACAGGGTTTACTTCGGCTTGAAGGTGAAAAAATCTCGATGGAATATCGTAATGACATGCGCCGTGGTAGCTCACCTGGGAGAACGGTGCGTTATTAAATCAAATGCCTTGCTTTTGGCTTTGATTATTCTGTAATGGAAGGTTTTGATTAAGCTATTATAACTAAAACGTCGCTGGCATTTTGCCTCTTCTCTGCCTTTACCGAAATACACTTCATAAACGTTTGTTTCATTTTTTTGTGAAGTTTCTTTGTTAAATGTTTATTTTAAAACTTCTTCGCTATTTTTAACGAACTTGTCTCAGTGACGTCACGAGACGAGTATTCAAAATTGTTTACATGCGCAACAGTCTAGAAGTATCGATTTTTACGTCACAATGTCTTTGCAGTCTCATGATGAGAGAAGAAGATACGAAGAGCGAGGACCGTTTCGTGATTCACCACCTAGTGACAGTTAGTGGCTTACCCTTGATTTTTTGCTTTGTGTTATGCTAGTTGCGAGGTTATTAATTTCAATAAAAAATTATTCAAATAATTAAAAATACCATGAAAATAATTAGGCTTTTTCGCTTAAAAACATTTGCTCTATGCTTTTTTCGCCCTAGTTTGTTTTCCGTTTGACTCCAATTAATGCCATTATCATAATCAATGCTCACTGATACAAACCTAAATCAATTAGATGTTACATTGTAGCTTATTCGAGAGATTTTGTCGAATTTGCTCAAAACTTTCACCTTGGTTGAAAATTTACTTGAACTGAATGTGTTTTGCAAAACCATGTTTGTGTACAAAGCTAAAAATTAACATACCAGCACAAAATATTCGAATTAATCGGAACGGAAATTTTCATGATGGTACTGCCCATCTTCAAATCAAATCTCCATCATACGTCAGGCGTGTGACGAGTGGCAAAGCCCGTCTCCACAGCTTTGAGATCCGAAGAAGCGTTGTAGCGTTGGCGAGCCGCTAGCGACACTTTGTTTTGTACAATATACTTTGTTGACCGGCCCGGAAATGGAACGCCGTACCTCTTGCACCGACAGCGATGTCGTTACCACTACGATAAAGGCCGATAATACGTATTTATATTTTGTATTTCGTAGCAATGATTGTGAAGGGATTGGATCGTACTACGGACGAGCAGATGATACGACGGTCGTTTGAATACATCACACACTTCCCTATTGTTGCTATAAGATTAGTTCGAGATAAGTTTGGAATGTCAAGAGGTTTTTGCTTCGTGCAGTGGAAAACTATTGAAGTAAGCGTAGTTAAATCTTACTAAGCGTTGTTAAATTTTTTTTTTGAAAAAAAAACACTCAAAATTGATCTAAAAAACTGTAAATGAGAAAAAAGGTTATTTTTGATTCTAGAGATTTTATGAAGCATCCAGGGACCCGATCTTTATTTTTAGACCCAAAACGCCTTAAAAACCGTTACTTGATGTGTTGGGGTTGAGTCTATGATTGCTGACGAAAAATTAATGGAGATTTGGTGCAAAGTTTGAATAGCTATTTAGGCTTTTTCTCTGCTGTTTAGAACCGCTTCTCTTTTTTCCTTGCCTGACTATATTGTAGCAAACATTGGTTTCGCAATTACACTGTGATTGACGTGTTTAAATTGCACAAGATGTTTTCCCAAATTCTGCCACAACTTTAATCACCAACTTGATTGCATCAAAGTCCGTTGTGATATCACAATCAAAACGTCTGTTTTTTTGCATAGGATTGCAAACAAGTTCTCGAATACCTTCGTACCGCGACACCGCGCTTCCATATTGAGGGCAGACACGTCGTGCTGGATTTCAGCACCCCCCAAGGTGTAGGAAGACGCCCTCGCAATGCACCAACCAATCAGCCTCCAGCTTCTAATTCCGCGATCAATGCAGCTGTTCAGGTCGCTGAGGCTGCGATACAAGCAGCTCATTGGTCAAGAGGCGAAAAAGTAAGTCATTAGCTATTAAAAAAGCAGTAGTGCCTCAAGCATATAATTTTGTTGCAAGATTTTTTTAGTTTTTTATCTCAAGACAGGGACGAAAGCCCATTGTTGCTATCTTAATTGCCTACCACCTGCTACCTTTTTGAAGTGTGGGAATCCTTTTAAGTGCAATAACCATAGAAGGGCAAGTTAAGGCAAAACGTTAGCTTGGTTAACCACTACTGCGTTAACACAGTTACGTACCTCCGTTAACGTTGATTCGTTAAATTCACCTCCAAATAACGGAAGTTAATTAACTTCGTTAAATCGTTAATTTTGATTTTAAACGGCATTTCTTTTTAAAAAACGCTTAAAATTTTTTAATATCAATGTTTGCGTTAGCATTTAAGCAATTTTTCTGCTCACAAGCAATATTTTGTTGTTTGTATCTCGCTTTTTGACCGCATTGGTCGTATTTTGGTAGTTTATCGATGTCAAACTTAACCGACAATATGAGAAATAGGCGTTTACAAAAATTTAACGGAAGTTAATATAGTCCGTTAATTTCAATAAGAAATTTAACGAATTAACGAGTTAATGAAGTAGTAAGCTTCGTTATTAACGAATTAACGATTAACGAAATTGTGCCCACCTCTGGCAAAAACCAATGATCTTACAGGCTTGTTAAGTATACTTTCTTTTTAATTTTGTATGTCGAGCAGAAAGCACTGAATACCAGTTTTTAGTTTGTTCGGGCACAGGATTGAACCCGCATTCTACATCTCCAGAGGAAGAGGCTTTTTCCACTCTGCCATGTGATTAGTATTTTCATCTTACGTAGTGAGGAGATTGCAAATCGTTAAATTAAAAACTTTTGTGTAGGAAAAGGCTTCTTCGGATGAAGCAAAGAAGACAAACTCAAAGCCAAGTAAAAGTCAAGTTCCTAGTGAGTAGAAAGATTAGTCGTATTTTGGCGATTGTTACTTTTACCCGAAACAAAAAACACAAACATTATTGAATTTACTTTCTGTCAAATGAGAATTGAAATTTATTTATTGAAAATCCTTTGAGTTTGCAAACTGGGCCAGCTAGACGCTGGAAGCAGCAGCAATACTTAACTTTGTGTTGTTAAAATAGGAAAGTAATAAGCCGTTTCTGACCTCACTTCCACGAATTTTCCATTTTGCTCTTTTTACACAGGATAGGGTTAATTGGGACCATTTTTCAAATTCGTTTTGTTCAATGACGTATTTTGAGCCAGGTGAGAACTATAATTATTGTTTTAGGCCAGGAAAACAAGCCAGCTAAACCTGCAACTACCACTGCTGCCGTGGCAACAACTAAAGAAACTCCACAAGTAAGTCTATTAAATCAGCATAATTTAAAAAACAAAGGCTCCTATTCCAAACAGCAAGGGATTGCCCTCTGAAGTTTACCATTTTGCCATGTTTAGCCGAATTTTTTCTGCTAGGTTTTTGAAAAGTCTTGTTGTTGCTCGTTCATACCTTTTTTGAGTTTAACATCTTTTTCTAGAAGTCGGAGCCAGTCTCTACAAGCACATCTAAAGCAGTTTTACAACCTGGCCAGTATCCCACACCTGACACCAGCAAGTTTCAATATGACCCAACTTCTGGATATTATTATGATTCAATTACAGGGCTCTACTATGACGCCAATACAAGAGTGAGTAAATTTTGAGCGAGTTTACTGCTTTGCTTACCTTGCTGATGATGACAGCTGAATCTATGTTATCGAAATGTCCAGTTTTAAGACTTACTGCGACCTTATTTTTTCAACCGTAAGCTATTTTCGTCCCACATTTATTGTATTCCAACATTTCAAAATATTTTGCCAACTTTACGTAAATGCAACACCTATGGATTCTGGTTCAATTCCGAAGTTGCTTACCTATAGCACGACATTTTTGTATTTCGTAAAAACAGAAAATGATGTAGTTCAGAAAAAACACAAAAATGCCAAAGAATGAAAACACGCAATAGTTTCGGTGTTACATGCAGGATTAGAGGCCTTCTAGACCCGTTTTAAACGTTTTCATGCACAGACTGTGCTACTTTAGGATTATGCAATCGTTGATGGGGTATTATATTTTTGTAAAGTTGGCAAAATGTTTTAAAATTTGATAATACATCAAATATGAAACGAAATTGGTTCAGGAAGGAAAAATGAAACCACAGTAATTTTTGACACTGGACATTTCGGCAACGTGGGTTCAGCTGTCATCAACCAAAACGTAGGCAAAGCAGTACAGACGAAAACGGTCCAATTGTAAGAATTACGGAGATTGGGTTTTCCTCAAAGTTCGTTTCAAATTGTCTTGTGCGGAACTGTTCACTGATTCTTGTCGTTTGAAGAATGTATTAATTTATTTTTTTTTTTTTCAGTACTTCTACAACAGTCATACGAGCCAATATTTATACTGGGATCAAAATAAGAGAAACTACATACCTGTGGCTAATAAAGACGCTAATCAACAACAACTTCCAAAACAAGAAAAAGAAAAGAAGGAGAAAGAAACAAAAGAACAGAAAAAAATCACCGCCAAGAAAGTGATCAAATTGATAATTTGAATGAATAAGGGCCAGAAACACTGCCTTTAAAGGGTTGTTTCTTGTATGTTCTTATGTTAAACAGCTCTATTAGCGCACCTTCCCTGACTTAACCCAAAAAGAAAAATTGTCTCTATTGACAATAGTTTTATCGTGACAAAAATTGAGGCTTTGGGTCATTGTGCCTTAGTAACTGTTCATTTTTGCTTTTCAACAATATGTGCTGGGAGAAACAATGCTTTCGTAGCATATGATTGTTTTTAGCATTGCAAATTTCATATTTTTACCTGCTGTGTTTGAATCTACTCTTCCACTGTTATGATTTTTTTATTTTTTGTAAGGCACTTTTGTTCTAAATTTCTTTGAAGAAAGAGCGCTTTACTAATGTGTTATTATTATCTTTATCTTAGATTTGAATTTTTTGTGACATTCGGACTATTTTGAGGTAATTTTTTTAAGATCGCCAAAGACATGGAACGTTGGGCTAAAGCGCAAAATAAGAAAAAAGAAGAATACAAGAAATTGACTGAAGACACTCCGACCACCACCACACCAACTACTACACCTGTAGCTACTGTTAGCGCTGTTCCGAGAAAAGAAACCTCCACAGGTAAGTTTGTTGCGCGTTTTGAAATCTTTAGAGAAGAATTTAACACTTGAAAAATTGCTGCAAGCTGTGATGCTTGTCATTAATCACGTTGTAAGTATTTTGCCAGTTTTTTATCTTTACGATCACTTTCATGGCTAATTTTGGGTTCGATTACCAGGTCGGTCAAGTCAGACATAGTGTCGCCAACGGCTCGCCACCGCTACGACGTTTCTTCGAAGCTGTGTTGCGCTGGCGTTTAATCGCATAGATTAGGCTCGGCTATTAGTTAAAGGCTTCGGCGCAATACCGCCTGTATAATGAAGATTTCATTTTTAAAGACCTTAATCGATCATTTCGTTGCTTTCTATTGTAGTGCTATTGTGTTTTTGTTCATGTTCAATTTCACTCCTAGACAGAGAAAATTTTGGTGTAAAGTCACATTCAGCTTTCCATTTTCAGCCGATGCTGCTTTTTTCCTTCTTGAAAAACAATCGAATGAAGTAGAGCGGCGAGCTGCGATCCAAGCAGCTTATCATGAAGATCAGTTCAAAAGACCAGATATGCCACGACCTGCAGGGGTAAATACATACATAAGTTAAAAAATATTGCTCTGCCTCAGAAAAGCTATAGAGAGATCTAATACGCGAACATTTTACTGTTTTTTTTTTTCTTACGTTTACTTTTTACTGTTAGTGGCAGTATGAATTGCATTAATCTTTATTCAAAAGCAGTTGCCTCTGCTGTAGTTTCTCTGCTATACCGGTAGCTTATTTTTGTTTTTACATTATGAATGCGTGTAAGTAGGTTAGTCTCGATTTTTCTTTGATTCTAGCCAGCGCCAAAATGGAAATGTTTAAAAATGCTCTTTTATTAGCATCAGACCGTACTAGTAGCTTCAGAGCATGATACTGGAAACTTCTCTCAGGTTTTAGTAGAAAACTGAAGGCAGAATGACTCAAAACATTTTCTAATTACTTGACGTTTCAAGTTCTTACTCATCCCAATTTCAAAAGCAAAATGAGCTAGAGAGCAGCCTCTTTTTGTTTGAATATTGAAAACTGCTCTCCAGCTCATTTTACTTTTAACAATGGGATGAGTAAGAACCTGAAACGTGAAGTAATGAAAACATGATTTCATTTATTCTGGCTGCAATGTTGCATGTTTTGTCTAAAATTACCACTAGGCATTTGTAAGAAAATTTTTTGAATTGCAGCGAAAAGCAGCTACTGCCTCTTCTACCTCTACCGGATTGGTCTCTTACATGAAAACGAGCGATAGTGAGAGTGAAGAGGAGGAAAATGAGGAGGAGGCGGAGGAAAAATTACTCGACTGGAACAAAATGGCTTGTTTATTATGCAGGTACACTGACGAAACAATAGTGCTGTGTAAAAGACAGATTATTCTTGAAAATAGCTTAAGGTGGAAAATAAATTACTGTTATTCTAAAAATTGGTTCTTACGACGCCTCAAAATGCTCATTCAGTTTTAAGAATTACAGTTGCTTTCTTTTTCCTTCTTATCTATATTCGTTTTTCGTTCCACATTTATTGCATTCCGAAATATATACTTAAAAAATATTGGCGAATACACTTGGCTTTCTTCAGTACTAACCAATAAAACAGACTGACAAAGCACCAGCCATGACAAGGCATTATCGGGTTCAAGGCAGGAAAATCGGATGACCAAAGAAGAGATGACAGGAAGTCATTAATGTTGACCTCGAAAAATGAAAGGTTAAAATGATAGATCCGAAGAACAGGGGAGAATGGCGGAAAGGCTGCAAATATAGGTGGAACGGTGCTAGCGGGGACAAACACCTAGTTTCCACTTTAGATGAGACAAATGGATGATGATAACCAATAAAACAATGAAAAAATATATTTGCCTTTAACATTAAAAAAAGAAAAAAACTTATAAAAGTGGCGTCGCTGCTCCTTGAACTGTTGTAGTTGATATGTATCAGCTCTTTCAATCTTTCTTTTTCCAGGAGAGGTTTTCCATCTCGAGACATGCTGCAAAAGCACAAAGATTTATCCGATTTACATAAAACAAATCTTGAGCAGAGGTAACATTTTAAGCGCTGCTTGGTTGAAATATTATTTCAAGAATGATTTAATATGTATTGCTTGAAAAATCTAACAGCCATATTTTGTAATGTTGTTTCTCAGTGCTCACGAATGCATAAGCGTTTTCTCATTCTTGTCATTCTGATTTAAGTTAATCGTGGATGGGAAGTATTGATTACGATTGAATTAAACTTAATAAAATGTTGGATGTTTTTCTATTGTGGTATGTCTTTTATCTTGCAGTCTTTATCATCTGAATAGTCATTAGTCAGTACGTATTGTATTTCTTAGTAGACACACAACTTATGTTTTTATTTGGTTTTAGTGCTGATAAATATTCAGTATCCCACTGTTCAGTGTGTCCAGGGTCTCAGTTTATTTTCGTACTGTTTTAAATTAACTCGGTGAATTTTAGACGAAAAAGCAAAACCGGGAGCATGATAAAACCGAAAAGCAGCGAGACGCCTATCAAGTACAGGGATCGTGCTGCAGAGAGGCGGAAGAATTTTGGTTCCACTGCTCCGCCAGGCAGAACCAACACATCTCAGTTCCGAGCGCCGGTGTAAGTACTTATACTAGTTAGGGAGTTAAGTCCTACTATAACTAGAAGATTAGTAATTCCACTTTCGAAAGTTGGAATCAAATTAACCGTCAAATTTATAAAAACTTGTAAACTTTTATAGTATCAGTTTATTGGCCAGAATTTCAGTTGTTTCTTTAATTAACTGCTTGAAATCCGAGTTTTTTTCATTTCAGACCATTTGAGCAGCCTACCAAAGATGGTTTGGACGAGACAAATATTGGAAATCAAATGTTGCAGAAAATGGGTTGGAATAAAGGGTCTGGACTTGGAAAATCCCGTTCTGGAATTACTGATCCTATTAAAGTAGGTTTTAAAACTGCGATAAAGCCACAACATGTAGTAGATGTCACGGTCTATGAGAATTCAAGTTTTTATCAGTGCCAGAAAGGTCACATTGTTGTACTAGCTTCCAAGCCTTACAACTAATAAAGCGATTATCTTGCTTTTTTCTGCAGATGTTTTTTTAACTTTTAACCGGACGGTTAGCTCGGTTGTCAAGACGTTGCTGTCCGTGCGAGAGATCTGAGGTTCAAATCCCGGGTCGGTCAAATCGGACACAGTGTCACAAACGGATCGCCACGCCTGCGACGTTTCTTCGGAGCTGTGTTGCCCAGGCGCTAAGCTGCATTGGTGTAAGTTTCCGAGCCTTACATAGCAATCATCTTGTTTTTTTGTGCTGATGTGTTTTAACCTAGGCTACCCTTAATTATTTTTTTCAGGTTCAGCAAAGATCTCGTGGTGTAGGTCTTGGTATGAGAGGCGCTACCTACGGCCTCGATGGATCAGAAGGTGATTACAGAACTGCCGCTAAAAAGATTACTCAAGCAAGATATATGGAAATGCCGTAAACTTCGGAAAGTTACGGAAATAATCGGTTATCAAGTTATGAGCCGGTTATCATGAGTTAATTTCCGGTGAACTATGATGATCTTGCTGTACGCTGCCATTGCTTTGGAAACGCGAAAAATTGTCTCTGCGGATGGATCATTGACATAGTCCGTATCAACCTCAGATTTAGTCAAAGACCATTCGTTCTAACGTGCGCGGCCAGCGAGAGGTTGAAATTTTGGATCTGCAATTTTGACTTTTCATTGAGTAGGCTACCCGCACTCCCGCAGGCCTATACTTGTTGTAATTGCACATTATGAATAGGGACAATTTCATGGACACAGTTTTGGGGTTGACATCACATATAGTTAATTTACTAATGAGGAAAACGCTAACACAAAATCTAATTGATTTTCGTAGCATAATGCTCGGAACTTCTCTCTAGCTTCAGTAGAAAACATGCTGCCAGAATAATTGAAAACGTTTTATATTTTCTTGACGTCCGAAAATGTTACTCGTCCTATCTTTTTTCCTTTTGACAATAGGATGACTGACATTTTGAAACGTCAAGTAAAAAGAATGTTTTCACTTATTCTGGCGACATGTTCTCTAGTGATTGATGTTGTTCACTTGCATTTCCACGAGGTTATATGATACGGATTTGGCAAAGCGTGCTAATTGTGACGCCGTTTTTGTGCATTTTTTTGCTATGTTCTTTAACATGACCTCAAAGCTAAAATACGGTAGTTTTATTTGTGCAGTAGTCTCATCTGTTATGGAAATCGTGGCAGCACAGGTTAATGGTAGAATACTCAACACGGACTTTAACTTTTTGATTGAGCAAGCGCTGAGGGGATGTTTGCGCTGTAGTGTGACTCTCACAGTAGGGGAACCGTTAGGGGATGTTTCCGGTTCCGCAAACCACGATTTTTGAACTTCGGTAACCGGAATTTCCGGTGAAATAGACGCTTCCTTTCATTAAAGGGGCTAAAACCCCTATTAAACACCCCTTATACTTAACCACCCTGCAACCAGGTAACCACTTCGCGACCATGTTTCATTTTTACCTTTTTTCGAGTAAACACTCTGCGACCTGTTTCATCTAATTGTGACATCACTAAGAACGTTTGTTTGTCTCAGGCCAAATAACAGAAAAATTTCTCCAGAATGAGGTTATTTGTATTTATAGCATAGCATCATGAAAGGCAATGATAGTGTGATAGTGAGTTTGAAGTTGAATTTAGCAAAGACTTTCGGTCTGATTATTCTCAAGGTCTTGGTTTAACTCTCTTTGAAACTTTTTCATTTGCATTTACCGGTATATTCTTCTATCACGAGAAAGCGGTGAAGGCGCTATAACGAGCTTGCTTAATTAGAAGTTGCCGTTACATATGTCTACCACTCTAAGATAAGGGAATCCCATCATGTGTCTTTCCCAACAGTACAACAAGCGAACTACTGGCTTCTCCATACTGCCCCTTTGATAATGATAACTTAGATCTCAACTGTAATCACTTAGAACTTAAAATGAATGGTTAAGCACACCTCTACCAAACCTTCACGCCTTCCGACGTCCAATTTTCCCCTAATTATCGAGTGAAGACCAAAAAAAAAAAAAAGAAAAGGTCCTCACGCCTTCCGACGTCCAATTTTCCCCAAATTATTGGTTGAATACCAAATTAAAACAAAAAAAGTTTTTTTGTGGACTAATAGGTATGATCAAGGTACTTCTGTGTGAAACAAGAAGACAAAAAAACTAATAGTTCAATCTTAAATTACAAAAAAACGAAAGTGGTCGTGGAGTGGTGACGGTCGGTGAGTGGTGAACCTACCCTATTTCCTGTTCCTGCACCAAGCGCATTGCAAGGGACATTACCACAGACATTACTAAATACCGCTATAGGACTAATAACACTCATTGGACTAATAGCACTAAAGACTAATAGCCGCATTGTGGGACTAATTGCACTAATAGGACTAATTGCACTAATAGGACTAATAGCACTAATAGGACTAATAGCACTAATAGGACTAATAGCTCTAATAGGACTAATAGCACTAAAGACTAATAGCACTAATAGCCGCATTATGGGACTAATAGCACTAATAGGACTGATAGCAGTGCTATTGGACTGATAGGACTAATAGCCAATAGCACTGCTATCAGTGCTATTAGTCCCATAATGCTGCTATTAGTGCAATTAGTTCAATAGCACTGCTATTAGTCCCAGAATGCTGCTATTAGTGCTATTAGTCCAATGCATATTGCTGCTATTAGTCCCATAATGCGGCTATTAGTGCTATTAGTCTTTAGTGCTATTAGTCCTATGAGTGCTATTAGTCCTATTAGTGCTATTAGTCCTATTAGTGCTATTAGTCCTATTAGTGCTATTAGTCCAATGCATATTGCTGCTATTAGTCCCATTATGCGGCTATTAGTGCTATTAGTCGTATTAGTGCTATTAGTCCAATGCATATTGCTGCTATTAGTCCCATAATGCGGCTATTAGCGCTATTAGTGCTATTAGTCCAATGCATATTGCTGCTATTAGTCCCATAATGCGGCTATTAGTGCTATTAGTCCTATTAGTGCTATTAGTCCTATTAGTGCTATTAGTCCTATTAGTGCTATAGCGGTATTTAGTAATGTCCATTGCAAGTAACAATATTACTTTTAGAGAAAGTTTGTGGTGTGGTGCAGTTAGGTCATAAGGGTAGGCCTTTTACTGCTAGACTAATTTATTGACTATGTTTCTTGGCTACCTCAGCATGCAAACACAAAATAGAACAAGTGACCCAAATCAAGTACTTAGGAGTAACTTTTGATAACAAATTAACGTGGAAACCTCACATTCAAGAAATTTGTTCTAAACTTTCTTCAGGATCATGGGCAATATTAAAATTAAGACAATATGTTGACCTTCAAACTCTCAAAGCTGTTTATTTTTCCCTCATATACTCGCACTTACAATATTGCATCTCCGCATGGGGATTAGCACATGCTGATGCACTAAATCCTCTTGAAAAATTGCACAAACGCATCATCAGAAATATGACCAACAGTCCTTATCGTGAACACACCACTCCACTCTTTTTCAAATTAAATTTATTAAAAATACATGATATTTGTAATTTGGAAATAGCAAAAAACATGTTTCAAATAAAAAACAAAATGACACAACACGATAGTCAAATCTTCCATCTTGCAACCCACATCCACAAACACCGCACAAGATTTTCATCCAGAGAAAACTACTTTATTCCTCGGAAGCGAACAGAGTATGGTAAAAAATCTTTTTCTTTTATGGGACCTAAGGTATGGCAGATTGTACCTGACGAACTCAAATTATTACCTTTTAATCGGTTTAAAACGAAACTGAAATTTCATTTCATTAGTAAATATTCTATTGATCAGCCAAAATGAGCATAACTTTATTAGATTCATGCAAATAATTTTTTGTGTTATGTTTTATAGTTTTTTTTTCTTTGTTTTTTGTTTAGTCAAGTGTTTATTTGTGCAATTGTATAATCAAAACATTTCGTCATACTTCCATTTGGTACAGGTGGTGGCTGACATAGAAGACCGCATGGTCATTTTCGCCATCTCCTGGTGCTGTATTTCAGTATTATTTGTGATATGTAATCGTTCGAGTTGAGCACAAAATAAATTGATATGATTGATATGATTGATTGATTGATTAGTAGTCGTAATCACTTCAACTTCCGTAGGACTTGTAGGAGGTTCTAGAGGTTTTCCCAATTTCTTTGGTAAAGAGAGTTTACCGTAACTTCGGATATTATCTCATTATTACTCACCAGCTGTTTTTTCATATCTGAAATCTCAGTGAGCAAATGCTCGGAATTTTTTTTTGGCTTGTCTGCAGGAGCAACACTTCACATCAAAACCAGAGTTGTATTTGAAGAGAATGCCCAATTCACCTTTTGAAGCATTTAGAAAAAACAAAAGAAGCATGGATCCATTTTGGACACAACTCACATCCATATGCCTGAGAGCCAAATTCGTTCACTTTTTCATTACCGGTACATATTCCACACAATTCATTTTCCATCTTAAGTTTATATTCAAATTTATTACCGATTATTATTACTGAAGTCTGTGTAGCATTATATTGCATCTATACTGCAGTATGTTAATATTAATGTAATTTTTAAAGGAAAATCTTGCATCTGGATTTGTCAATCAATTTAAGTCAAAATTTATATATAAATATAATCATGTCAACAATTTTCACAACTTCTATTGATGATGATGAAGAATTCTTCACAGAAGAAGATGGTGATGTGTTTAAAAGATTTCAAAGAGCACTTAGTTGTCATTTGGAAGGATCATCTCATGTTTTTGTGATTCTTGGAGCCTCTGTGAGTCATTTTGTCAAGTAGTTGCTCATTTTGGTGTAATTGCTGGTAATTTGAGTGCAATTATATCGTAGGTTTAGTTCTATTTGGAATACTGGAGTATGTTCATCATCTAGAAACACTGCAAATTGTTTTTTTGTTGATACAGTTGAAATATATAGGCCTGGTGGCATAGTGAGAAATATTAGTGAGAACATAAACTTCAAATTCTATCGAAGGATCAGGCATATTCCAGTTACTGAGCAACATCTGTTCTTTTTTTACTTAAGGGGAAAGGCCAAAAGGGTGTAAGGTAGGGGGGCAGGGTACAATGCCCCTTTGATTAAGTTGGTTGGAATCAGGGCTGCGAACTTGAACTCAGTTCACTAATTGAGTGCTTTAAATTTATTGATTTAAATAATTGCAAATTTGCGATTTTGGTACCAATAATGCATTGTTTTGCATTTCATTTTGTGTTGTCTCATTGAAACTGATTTATTGCATCATAATTGGTGTTTCAAGAGATTTGAATCAAAACGTAGAGCAATGCAGCAGCCTGCTCAGTAGTCAGTGCTCACCTGCAGCCTGCTGTTTGCATGTTACTGAGTTAAGGTTTTGTTGTGGTTGGAATATTTTGAAGCTGTGTAGATCAGTAAATAGGTCAAGAGAGTGCTAGGCATTAGTGGTAAGGTACGAAAGTTTATTTCGTAGAGTATGATGCTGAATCTCCTGACATTATGTAAAGATCTTGTTTTTAGTGTTTCGGCTAGATTCGTAAAATATTTTTTTAACTCAGAGTTGGGTGGCGCTGAAAAAAGTTTGGGATTCAATCATAGATGCACACATGGGGGGCCATGGTGCCGTACCCCCCCCCTTTGGCCTTGTAAAAAGGTGCTAAAACCTAACTTTCAGTCCATATTTTCTCAAACTAATGATGGTTGCAGCCTCCTTTCTCTTATTTTAGCCAAGTATCTGCTTTTAGACATAACTGCAAAAATATTTTTGCATTGTGTATAGTGACTGCACTCACTGCATGCCCTTTTTCGATAAAAAAGTGTGCTTAAACGAGTGTTTTTATGTGAAATTCGCAAAAATTTGTTGTAGTCTCTGGCAGCTTGGGGCTTCGCCCCCAAACCCCTGGTTGTACCCCCTCCCTTTGCCAAATCCTGGGTGCACCACTGGATTTAATCTAGTGTGAATTTATTGACATTTTATTAAAGATGGTTCTAAAAGAAGTTACAGAGAATTTAATTTGAGACGACAGAGAAGAAAGATTGAAGCAAGTCTGGTGCAGCTTGCTTTACGTGCGGAAGAAAACATAAGTTCGGCGGTCAAAGCGTGTTGTGTAAGAAGTACAGGAGCACCTATTATAATTGGAAAACTGTATTCTGAACCCTGTGAGTATCTTTTCAAAAAGGTGTTGAAATCCTCGTGAAAATAACCATGATTGTAAAATTAGCCACACCTTTATTAATTTTTCAGCCCCGCTTTGACTGGAAAACATATTTCACAAAACATTAAAAAAGCAGTTGTAAAGGTCAGTTAGAACAAGAATTAGTACAGACCAAAATTCTTTCCAGGTAGCGTTAATGAAAAGGCTTACTGTCAGGGGAGCGAACTCGAACTCGCTGGAACTCGATCGTTTTTGCCAAACTGGAATTTGAACTAAAAAAAAATTTTTTGTTAACTCGGACTTGCAAATATCTCCTGAACTCGAACTTGAACTCGGTTAAAAACCGATCGAGTTCGCAGCCCTGGTAGGAATGTACATGACAAACTTATTATTCCGTAGTTTGAAATCATATAATTTTGCTACTGATATGCTTGGAAGAACATACTTTTACTAAAACTATTTTTTTTTTTTTTACTTTGAGCTGTTTTACAGAAGACAGCATTGACATTGTATGTACGAAGATTGCTTAATTATCTATCATAGTTTAATTGCTGCCATGTAATTAACGTTTGTGGGTTTGTGTCACTGCCCTGCGGTGGTCTTGGCGGAAATTGCCCCATTTGATCATGTTCATAAAAATCACAGGGTGTCTTATCGAAGAAAATCAGAAGCAAAATTTAAACAGAAATGTGGCCATGCATATTATTAATCTTGCATGCTTTCATTTTTGATTTTTAAGGTCTCTTAATTTGCCTGAGACTATTCAAGTTTTTGCTTGTACTGCAATTCTGAAGTCAATGATCATGCGAACTCTGAGCAAGTTTCTGTCCTTGTTTTAAGGATTTTTGCTGATAACCTCGCAAATACTGACACAGATGCTTGAACTAAACAAGCATTTTGAAAGCTGGTTGTTGATTCAGGCTTACTGTTATCAGCAGGATAAATGTGAGAAGTAGATTATAGATGTGAACGATTGTGATGGGAAAAAAGGTTGAGATTAGAAAATTGTCATTTCCACTGTGAATAGTGCTGTGCACCACTGGTTAAGGATACCATACAATTGCCCTAAAAAGTACTTAAGTGGAAATCTGTTTTGGAACTAAGCTTGACATCTGTAAAATATAATTTCTTATAAACCTGTATTTGTTTTCTGAATTATGATTATGATGCGAGTGTTTTAAGTAAACGTCGTGGAAAAAAGGTTTGGCCTTTTTCATGAACGTCTGCTTTTAACATTTTACATGCAAGTTTTTTTCAGTTTTTACCTATTATGATGCGAGTGTTTCAAGTAAACGTCATGGTAAAAAGGTTTGGCCTTTTTCATGAACGTCTGCTTTTAACATTGTACATGCAAGTTTATATAAGTTTTTGCCTATCGCTATTGCTTTCACGAAGGGATTAGTTTATTTATGTTTAATTGTATTTTAAATCGAAATTCTGTGTTAGACATATACCTGAGGTAGCTACTTTCAACTGATATTATAACAGTCAATAATTAATTGAGTGGTTCTATTGAGTTTTTTTTTTACCCAAGTTAGAAAAATGGGAATTTTGCAACACGACAACGTCAGCCAAGACCAGTTTCGGGTTTTATGTAGAAGTAAAATAAAAAGTGAAGGTATTACAGCTTTTCAAGTGAAAGAAATATCTTCACTCATTGAGGGCAATCGCCCTTATATTTTCATTTTGCTGGGTGCATCGGTAAGCATATATATGTGTTCTAGTCTGAATTTAACTTGATTAGTTCTATCATACAAGCTTAATCTTGTTTTGTCAGTCGATAAGTTAGGGCCATATTGTTGATAGCTTGACTAACGGGGTGATAATACAAGGCAGATTGATAAAGCGAACTTGGTATGAATTACTGCCGGAGCATATGTTCGATTTCTTGCTTAAAGCTATCACTGTTTGCTACTCAGTGACACAGGAAATTTTATGCATGATTTTTTGCAGGGAGATTTGGCCAAAAAGAAAATCATACCAACGTTGTGGTAAGTTTATAGTTGTTAATTGGTACGAAATGTCTTCTAACTGCTTTAGGGTATATATAAGTTAAAACAAGAGTATACGAGTTTTTACTTTTGTCTATTCAATAAAATTTGTGTTTCGGCAATTGTAGGTTTTCATGACTTTCCCTCGTTTTTCAAACGTAGTAATTTTTGCGTTGTCGTAATCCCAACATAACTAGTCGGTAAAACACGCAGTGGAATCTATCGGAGAGATAAAATTTGAAAATCACGTTGAAGGCATGTACCATTGTGCCATTCATGCGTTAGTTGCGTATTTGTTCGGTGACTCCTGCGGTTGTGCGCGTGTTCGTAGAGCCTGCTTGTTTGTAAGGTACTTTGTATTTATTTGCATATTTATCCTATAACAAGAAAATGTCTACCACTCTACGATGAAGGAATCCCGCTAAGTGCTTTTCCCAACAACACAACAAGTAAACTTTCCGGCTTCTCTTCACTGTACATTTATTCTGATAGTCAAACTGGGAAGCTGTTAATACCAATTTTGAGTCATTGGTTTGACCCGACTCGGAATCAAACCCGAGTCTACAGCTCCGGAAACAGACGTTCTTACCACTCGGCTATCTGAGTTGTTAGGTGTTGTGAGTATTCCATTCATCAGCATAAACTGTTGATTTTGAATGATTAATTTTAAACATCCTTAGGATATTTTCATAATGGAGAAGATACCGTAAAATTTATAAGAAATTATCTTATTCTCGCCTTTATCTATCGTCAATATTTGCCGAAAGCATGCCGTTGTATTTGCACAGTTTTAATCACGCTGTGTACACGCACTTGTGAATGACTCAGCTCAAAGTCTGTGGGGGAATCACCTCGTAACATGTCAATGCATTTTAAAAGTACGAAGATTTATGTGTGTATTTATGAGCTGGACTCTATTCTTGTTTAATGTACATGGATCATCACTGATATTGCTCCAAGCATTCATTGGATAGCTTTCGTTAACCCCTGTGGTAACGACTTTAGAGGATTTTAGAGCCGATTTAAAAGAACAGCGGGAGTTGGAATCGTATTATGAGTTTATTTCTGACGCCATGGTGAATCACGTCGAATTACACACGGCTCGAAATGTTGCATTTACCGAAAATGGGTGATTTTAGACTGGTGCATCAAAAAAAATGGTAATAACGCGTCAAACCAGTTTCAGAGAATTTTCAATTTAAATTTGCATTATGCTGCTAATTCATGTATAAGCCCTGCTCGTTTTTCTTGTCAAAGACTTCACCAACCGGTACCTTCATAAAGCCACTTCACACCTAATTGCGTTACACGAGTTGACGGTGCCGATCTCCGCGACGGTGATATGGGCCAGGCAAAAGTATTTGATAATTTTGCCAGTTTTTGGTGTTTGCGGACCAGATTGTTATCCATTGACTCGTTTGTTTACAGGTGGTTGTATCGTGATGGTTTGCTGCCAGAAAATATTCGTTTTATTGGTTATGCTCGATCCAAACTTACAGTGGCCCAAATCCGTGAGAAATCAACTCCGTTTCTTAAGGTAAGATGATATGGTTCCATTGCTCAATTTGCGTTGAATAAAGTTAAGATCAAACTTTTCACAATTGAAGCTTATTTTGTGTAACTGTAAATACCGTATCAAGGTATGCATTACTGTCTGTTTTTTTTTTTTTTTTTTCAAAAATATGCGCTTTCTTTTTCAAACTTGGGAATTATTTTGAGTCTATTGTCTGGTTTGGTCAAAAGGTAGTTTTTCATAAGGAACGGACCTTACATGGCTGATGAGAAACTCAAAAGCGATTTGTGTCTAATTGCGAGAACGAATGACTTTAATAATTTCTGAACGCAACTTCAGCTGTGTTGTTTGTAATTTCACCCTCTCGGTTAGTGAAAGCTTGGAAAACACGTGGACATTTGTAAATTCAGTTTTAGTTTTGTACTCACTCCTATTTAAGTTACGAAGGGTGACAAATTCTGGCGCATTATGTGACTGAAGTTATGGATTCAAAGTGCTTAATGGTTGTATCATTATTTTAGGCAACGGATTCTGAAAAATCAAAGTTAGATTCATTTTTCTCGTGCATGATATACGTTCAAGGCTCTTATACCGACAAGGAAGCGTTTGTGAATCTCAATAATTCGATTGTTCATCATCCTTTGGGCAAAAATGCCAACCGAGTTTTCTACCTTGCTCTGCCTCCTTCGGTGTTTGAAGATGTTACTCGAAATATCCACAGCACATGCATGGATCATGGGTAAATCTAACTTTTAAGAGTCTTTGACTGCAATACGTTAAGTAGGAAAAATAAAGCCACGGTAATTTAATCACAAATATCACCGCCAGCAAACAGCTGAAAACATTGGGGCAGACGACTCGGCTTGCTTCTGGTGCCATTGTCAGTGCTCTAAGGCTAAGCTGAGCTGGGTCTTATACCATACCTGTTTTTTCGATCTGCTATTCATTGTTAAATTGCTAATTCAACTCCCAGTTGTACTTTTTGCTAAAGCCACAGTATATAATTTCTAAAACCGGACGTTTCAACAGCATAGATTCAGCTATCATCATCCGCAGTGTAAGCAAAGCGCTATTCAGTTTTGTACTGCCTTGCTTGGACTGCTGATGATGACAGCTGAATCTATGTTGTCGAAACGTCCAGTTTTGAGATTTACCGTGGCGTTATTTTTCCTTCTTAAGCTATTTTCGTCCCATAGTTATTGTAATATGTTAAGTTGAACTTAAACGAAAGAGCAATCTTTATTGATAAGATTTAGTACATAAAGGAAAGCTTTTTACTAAAACTAATACTTTTGAACTTCTTGGTAAGATTTTGGTGTAAGACAAGCGGAGTTATTTAAGTTTGATATCCAGGTATTTATTGGTGCAGATTTTTGAATACTGGGCTTATCCAGGTTGGATTTTTACGGTTTAATTGTGGTACGCAACAAAGCATTCTCATTTTCTATAAATTATTTAATCTGCTGATCAAATGTAAAAATGGTGAAAATAATGCTACTTAGAAGCACCTATAGCATTCTAGTGCACAGTGCTTCTAAATGGGTTTCTTAGATTTGTTCAGAAGTCCATGATGTATGGTTAAACAGCACGATTAGTCTACTGCTCAAACGCTTTTATTATTACGCATTCTTTAATTGTACTTAGCTGAAATTGATGCTTGGCAATTTACTTAAAAGGTTGAGTTGAAACCCCTCTGGAATTATAGTTTTGGGATGTTCATCTATACTAGAAACCCTTTTATAGCGAATTTCTGTTAATACAAATTTTTCCTTTTTCATGTTAATTTTTAGAGGTTGGAATCGCGTAATTATTGAGAAACCGTTCGGTCGTGATTACGATTCCAGCATGAAGTTGTCCAACCATCTTGCTTCCTTGTTCAAAGAAGAACATCTTTATCGTATTGATCATTATTTGGGCAAAGAAATGGTGCAAAATCTCTTGGTTTTGAGGTGCGTGTATGTAGATTTTGAGGAATTTGCAAATATCCAGAGTTTTTCCGCAAGAAAATATGTATTTTTTTGATGCAAAATAAGACCTGGGCCATTCTGTTTCGGGATTGCGTCCCTCATCAGTGATGACGATCAGAGAGGACCATATCGAAAACCACACTACAAAATTACTCAATCTGGCGTTTGTGCATTGAATGCAATGAAAAGGATTGCATTCACCGCAGTGATATGTTTTTGAATCCTAGAAACCAAAGAAGCTGATTTAACTGTTTTCAAATTGTGTGATATAATACTTAGTTATTTTTTGTTGTGGTTGCATTATTGATATTTTAAACTTTATTATTTGCTTTTCCTGCCGTTTAAAGTTTTGCTTTTTTCAAAACAATATACTTCGTGCAGATTCGCAAATCGAGTATTTTCTCCCATTTGGAATCGTGATAACATCGGATGTGTGCTGGTTACATTTAAAGAACCTTTTGGTACCGGCGGCCGGGGAGGATATTTTGATGAATTCGGCATCATCAGGTAGCGTAAGTGATGCATTTACAATAGTTAAACTTTGCAAAACAGTCGTTACTGCATGTAAAAAGTAACTGAGGTTTTAAAGCTATTTAAAGCCATCAGCATATAAAATTAACGTTGCCTAATTTTGTTTTTACTAGCCAGTTGGCGTAGTGGTTTAAGACATCGCTATCGGTGCGGAGGTTGGGGTTTGATTCCCCGGCCGGTCAAATCAGACACAGTGTTGCCAATCGCTCGCCGCCGCTGCGATGTTTTTTCTAAGTTCATTGTGCGAAACTATGGTGCCCAGGCATTAAGCCGTAACACGCTTTGGCGTAATACCGCGAGTATAGTGAAGATTTAATTTGATGTATATTTTTAATAGGGACATTATGCAAAATCACCTCTTTCAAATTCTCAGTCTAATCGCGATGGAAAAGCCTGTGAGCAACAATGCGGACGATATCAGAGATGAAAAAGTAAATATAGAGTTTTGAAGTAGATTTACATGCAGCACAATATTGTACATTACTGCTAGAATATGCTTCTTTGGTGCCCCACTTAGCCCTAAACTTTATGTTAAAGATTTTTAATGATAAATTGCTTGCGTAATGATTTAGAAGTGGCTTTGGCTAACTTAACGCTAAAAATTTGTTTTCTCGCTAGAAAACTGTCACTTTTTTCAGGTCAAAGTATTGAAATCTATATCTCCTCTTCAACTTGACGATCTCATTCTTGGTCAGTATGTTGGTGACCCAAACGGTACGGGGGAAGCAACCCAAGGGTATCTTGACGACCCCACCGTTCCAAAGGACTCTATTACCCCAACTTTTGCAATGGCTAAATTTGATATCCGTAATGAAAGATGGGAAGGGGTGCCTTTCATTATAAAATGTGGCAAAGGTATCTATCGAAATCATTGTATAATAAGCAAGATAGTTAGGAAACTAGAAAAACTATATGATTTCAATCTATATCAGCCTTAGCTTTGAATGCAAAGAGGAATGTGAGAACGCAAATCAAGTATTGAAAGTTAATAAAATTGAACGAAAGAGTTTAAATCTTCAGCCAGGGGCGCACCCAGCAAATTTCAAAGGGGGTTCTAAAAAAATGACGATCCCGCACTCAGGAGCAGATCCAGAAAATTTTGGTAGGGGTGATGAAATTTTGAAATAGGTTGAATGTTAGCTAAATACAAAAACGTTAGACCCAAAAAAGTCCTTTGAAAAATATTTTCATGTCTGCGGCGTATGCAGAATTTTTTTCAGTGAAGGGGCACAAATTTTGACATTTTCAAGCGCATTTTTTTGGAAGAATTATTTTGAAGTATATTGAGAACAAAATGCTCTGGGGGGTCCGGGGGCATGCTCCTCCGGAAAATTTTTGAAAATTTACATACTGTAGTGGCCATTTTTGTATATTTTGAACAATTTTTAAGCAAATTTTGTTTAAATTTTTTGCTGAGTGTTTCACCATATATGATGCATTTTGTTTGTACATTTTCGATGTTGCGTGCTTAGGGCGTAAGGCTTGTTACCGAAAAGGTTCGAAATTATCGACAAATTGTATTCATCAAGTTTGAAAATGGCTGGTGGGGAGGATGCATCCCCCACACCACCCTGGATCCGCCTTTGCCCGCACTGATAACAATTTCTCTTACCAATACGCCAACCAGCCGATTTGGCTAGCTATGATGCGGGTCAAATTCTGTCACAGCGTGTTAAAATAACAGCACGTACTGCACTTGCACAGTTTGGACACTTAACTTTAGAAACAAGAGTTCGGTTTCAAAAGGGGGGTTCAACCTCACCATGGGTGCGCCACTGTATGCAGCCAATACGTTTTCTATCCAATAGTTGTGTAATGATTGTGTATTATTCATAGAGTTTTTCCTGGTGTGTGCTAAACAATTCCTTCGAAATTTGGGTTCAAAATAATGATAAATTATTTTCCTCTACGCCTGTCTTAGCATTATTACGTTGTTTATACAGACTCGGGTCATCAAAGTTTCTGATTCGCCCCTATACGTCCCATCAGGGTAGCACGCCCTTAAAGGCGTAAAGGCTACACCCGGTTAACAAGCACTGCCCTGGCCCACCAACATACCGCTACGATTGAAATCCAACCGAGGAGGTGTATTTTTATATTACAAGAGTACTATTGTTTCAGCTTTAAATGAACGCAAAGCGGAAATTCGCATCCAGTTCCGCGCTGTTCCTGGGGATATTTTTCCGGCTGGTCAAGTAAAGCGAAATGAGTTGGTGATTCGTGTGCAGCCGAATGAAGGAATGTACTGCAAGATGATGACGAAGTCGCCAGGAATGAACGTTGAACCTGTAGAAACAGAAATGGATCTATCATACAAAACTCGTTACCGAGTAAGATGCTCGTTGCTCGTGCAATGTTAAATAAATAAGCCCCAAGTTATCAGGATTAACTTGGTTGCACCGACATGCGACAATTTTTCGCACTTAAGTTGCATTTCGCTGTTCATTGACCCCGCGAAACCTCCAACATAAAAAAGAGTTCAAATCTTCATTATATTCGCGATATTAAGTAGAAGCGTGTAATGAGTGGCGGAGCCCATCTCCACAATTTCGCACATGGGCAGTGCAGAAACGTGGCAGCGGCGGCGAGCCTTTGGCGACAGAGTCCGATTTGATAGGCCTGGGAATCGAACCCCAAACCTCCCACGCCGAAAGCGATGTCTTTAACCTTTGACATTTACTTGCATTATGAGTGGCGTCATTGTCGCGTTGCTCTCAACACTACGGGAAATCACCGCCACTAAAATCGCCTGCTTCGCCATTACATTAATGCAGCTCAAGCTCGATTGATTGTAGTAGTCAGAAGTGCAGCAGTCTCATGGATTTTTAACTGCGTAAAGTTGAAATTCGCAAATCACTCCTTCATAGATTTGCATTGTAGTTCTTTGATTTCTATTCATCGATTTTTTTATATTTTAACAATAGGACATAAAGATGCCTGATGCGTACGAGCGACTTATTCTTGATGTTTTCACTGGTTCTCAACTTAACTTCGTTCGCAGGTAAATGCTATCAATTATTGATTGCACTGTTTCAAGCTTGCGATAAAAGTACTGTATATAGTCTGGTTCAGACTCCGTTGGAAGTTGGTGTTGTCAATCTAGTGTATGTTTTACTTGCATGAAATTGTTGTATATTGAAGTGGTCGGATTTAAACAGTGAGAGGCCCTAGGTTATTTTGATTTCACGTTTGCCGCTAGTCTTCAATGATCGGTGATCACTGGTCAGACTCGTATCTATATTAAGGTCTTCACTCTTCATGGTCGATTTCCAAAGTAGAAAAGGTCTTCCGTAATCATTTCAAGCCCTTATGTTCGTGACAAGGCTCCTTATTTTTTCGAAAACGTAGACTTCAGTCGGCTTAGCGTATTGGTAAATCCGACCCTAATTGGAAGGGGCCAAGCAAAATTGTGTTAGTGGTTGAGGCATTAAATTGTGGGGCCAAATATCAAAGTCTCGCCGAAAGTTGATGCTTGCTTGAATTTTTCAGCGACGAATTATCAGAAGCGTGGAGAATATTCACTCCTGTGTTACATCAAATTGAAGAAGAAAAAATTAAGCCGATACCTTACACCTACGGAACGTAAGTCGTGTCTGAACCTATGACGGCACTAGTAGAAATTGACTAGTTTTTAATACAATAAATATAAGTCGAAAATAGTTTAAAAAGGAAAATAACGCTTTAAGAATTGCTATGGGTGGATTGGTTTTTGTTCGGGTCGCATTGGCGTAGAATAATGCTGTCAACCTTTTTTTGGTTAGAAAATACTGATACGTACCAATGCTATGCAAAATATCAGGCGTATGAGATTTGAATGAAAACATCTCTCCACAGAATATCGCGATTTCGCTGGGATTTAATTTCTATAGATTTGACGGTTTTTACTAACGTTGACTGTTGATCGCTCTCAGCCTCATTGAAGATATTAACGTTCACAGGATCCATTACAACATCGTGCTGTAGCATCAGGGCGTTGATCTGACATTTTCGTGTAGCTTTTGTATCAACTGTAACGTGGTTGGTGACTAGAGCTGTCCAAAATTCACTTTTTTCTCCAAACATGGACATCACTATGGCATTCTGTGAGGTTGCCGAAAATAATAGTTTTGTGAAAAAATCAGGAAATTTTATCAAGAATTCGCCATGCAACAGCATTTTTAAGGTTTGGGGGGTATTATCTCGAATTTTGAGGGTATAAACGTAACAAAGCAAAATAGGCTCAATTTTTATTACATTTTTTACTTTTTAGGGTCTTAACTATGTCTGCCACCCTCCAACAATCAAGCAAAGTGTATTTTTGCTTTTATGATTCCTAATATGTACATTTATATACCAAAGTTTCCAAATTTTCCCCAAAACTGCAGCTTTTGATAATTCATATTCTAACATACGCTACGATGTTGTCTTTATTTCAGGCACCCTCTTTACTTGATCTCGTCGGATGTTTTTTGAAGGATTTTCATGTTGTTCAGAGTCCGTTTAGGCGCACGTTGACAAAAATATCAGGAAAAGGTTTAGTTGTTTTTTGAAATCAAAATAAAGCTTTCCCCGTCTCCTCTACACAATGCAGAATCATTTTCCTTTGCTGTTCATGGTCTGTCAGCACATCTTTATCCTCTTCCATAAGCCTCACTCTCCTCTCTGCAATATCGCTTACCACGTTCAAGCCGCTAGCAAACTAGCTTAACTTCGTCCATCCGTCAAATTGGGATCATTTATTGCGAGCAGTATTTCGGGAAGGGCATTGGGCCATGCCCCCCCCTATTTGACTTTGCCTTTTAGTAAAAAGGAACAAAATTAATGGTGCCAAATGACTGAAATATGCCAGACTCTTTCCATGGTTTCTGTAGCGTATGGCCAGAGATGGATACAGGGGGAGGATGTAAAGTATGCAATGTGCATCCTCCCACCAGCCATTTTCAAAAATGCTTTTGATGTATACAATTTTTTCATAATTTCGAACCTCTTTGATAGCAATAGGTCTTACGCCTTAAGCACGCATAATCGAAAATGTGCGAACAAAATGCATCATATTTGGCAAGGTACTCAGAATTAGGGCCAAAAATTTAAACAAAATTTGCCTGAAAATTATTCAAAAAGCACCAAAATTGCCAATATTACAGCATGTAAGTTTTCAAAAATTTTCAGGGGGAGCACGCCCCCGCACCCCTCTAGAGCTATTCTTGTTTCCCAATAAGCTTTAAATTTGTTCTGCCAAAAAAAATAACGCCTAAAAAATGTAGAAATTATGCCCCCCCCCCCTTTTAAAATTTTTCGCTCTGCCAGTGATTGCGAGCATATTTTAAGAAACAAAGGTCGTATACAGACAACTTCATCCGTTGAAATAGAATAACAGATCTCTCGTTAACCAAACCAGAAACAGCTCAGATGGCCGAGTGGTATAGAGCGTCTGTCTCTTGAGCTGTAGACTCGGGTTTGATTCCGAGTCGGGTCAAATCAATGACTCTAAAATTGGTATTCACAGCTTCCCTGCTTGACGCTCAGCATTAGAGGGACAGTGTGGAGAACAAACCGGCAAGTTTACTTGTTGTGCCGTTGGGAGAGGCACTTAGCGGGATTCCCCCATCTTGGTGTGGTAGACAGATGGCTGGCAACTCCTTAGCGAGCTCGTATAGCGCTTTGATCGCTTTCTCGTGATAGGAGAATAAATATGCAACTAAATAACTAACTAAGACTTCTCTGGTGTCAGAAGAAACGAGGTTTCTCTGGTGTCAGTGGGGCTCCTTCATTTCTCTCGATAACAGCGACGTGCTGCTGATACTTTCTATAAATGCTGAAGCCCAACTTTTCTAATTCTACATCCGACAACTTCCTAGAGCACAACGCCAGTGGAATCAGCTCTTCGGTTACATACCACCTATGTCGTAAAAATGCATTTATTGCAGGTTTAACAACTTGTTCGTCAACGTTGACGTAATCTATCACAGACTTGTAAAAGTTCAAGTCATTAACTGCTGCTTCAAAAGCCAAGGGACATTCATACCAGTGCGGAGAGTAAAACTGGACACAAAATCACTAAAGCGTTTCAGCCTTTTGGCAGTATCAGAGTCAAGGTCCAAATGACTTCGCAAAAGATACACTTTGAATGCGTATAGTGGTGCAGACAATCACCGGGCATGATGATGTGCTGACAGACAATGAACAGCAAAGGAAAATGATTCTGCATTGTGTAGAGGAGACGGAGAAAGCTTTATTTTGATTTCAAAAAACAACTAAACCTTTTCCTGATATTTTTGTCAACGTGCGCCTAAACGGACTCTGAACAACGTGAAAATCCTTCAAAAAGCATCCGACGAGATCAAGTAAAGAGGGTGCCTGAAATAAAGACTAAACATCGTAGCGTATGTTAGAATATGAATTATCAAAAGCTGCAGTTTTGGGGAAAATTTGGAAACTTTGGTATATAAATGTACATATTAGGAATCATAAAAGCAAAAATACACTTTGCTTGATTGTTGAAGGTTGGCAGACATAGTTAAGACCCCAAAAAGTAAAAAATGTAATAAAAATTGAGCCTATTTTGCTTTGTTACGTTTATACCCCCCAAAATTCGAGAAAATACCCCCCAAACCTTAAAAATGCTGTTGCTCGGCGAATAAAATTTCCTGATTTTTTCACAAAACTATTATTTTCGGCAACCTTACAGAATGCCATAGTGATGTCCATGTTTGGAGAAAAAAGTGAAATTTTGGGCAGCCCTATTGGTGGCTAAGCGATCCACACAGTATAATGTTTTGTGTTTGTCGTTTTTTCAGACGTGGTCCACCTGAGGTGGATGCTTATGTAAAGAAATGTGGTTATGAATATTCTTCTACCTATAAATGGATGTCGTCTGTTCCAAGCATGAACTAATATTTAAACATGAGAAGATTTGCACAGCTCGCTGATCACTGTTGACAATCTTGGGTGGATTTAAGGGGCTCAAGCTCATCTCTAAATTTTGAGCGATTACATAGTAATGGATTGGCACTTGATGTTTCTGCACATACAAAAGTGTAAGATGGCATGAGTCGTAACCTCCTGTCCCCTTTAATTTGGAAACCCCCTTAAAAATCAGCCCCTGAGTGCAACGAATTCTTTTTAAGTTTTATGCAATCCTATTTTCGTTTGCCTTGAAATCTATTTCGTAGTGGTAATGTTTTTATAGTTCATGTGGTTTTGTGTGATCAAGATATTGTACTGTCTTAAGCTACTCCCTGTTATGTTATACATGCGTTGCATAATGTGAGGCCAGATTACCTATTTCGAAATACCTTTGTTTCTATGCATTTATAATAACATTCCGCCTGCAGAGCAGAACCAGCAAAAAAAGTTACAATCGTATTAAATTTATTAGCTTTAGTTTTTTAGATTGTAGCCTAACGTACAGCACTATAGCTTTCATCATGATAAATGCACGTTTTGTATATTACGTTGCTTTGACAATTATTTTCAATATTTTGTTCAACCCTTTTGTATTTTTGCTAGTCATTTGCGTCCACTATGGAGAGCAAATGAAACAAAAAATAGTATTTAGCAATGCAGTTTTCATCTTCTGCGGATTTCGTCTCGGTGTGCTGTTCGAATGTAAGTGGTGTCTATTTTTTTAATCTGTTTGGGCTATCAGTAATTCTATATAGTTTAGTTTTGTAGTAGAATGCAATAAATCGAAATTTATGTGAGAAGCGTTTTGTTTGATAGATTGTCGAAAACTGATTGCTTGACCCTAGTCTTACCGTTAATAACCGCCGTAGCAACGTTTCAAAACCGCATTAGTTCCTTAAAATTGATGATAGACTAATAAAAGACGACCGGTTAATGTAAAAATTGATGGGAAACAGAAAGTTAAACGTGATTTAGCTGCTTCAGATCAGGGGCATACGCAGAAATTCTTCGAAGCCGAAGCGCACCCTTCTATGTGTTTTGGAAGAAACAAGATGAGCCCCCCCCACCCTTCTATCTCAGGCAGAGTATGGTCGGGGAAACCAAGAGGGGCTTTATTAGGTACAGGGATATTTCTGTTTCAAGATAAAAGAATTAATTTTTTCCCATTGAGGCCCCCTTCGAGAGTCCTTGTAGGATCAGCGCTGTTGCACTGCGGCTACTGAGAAGGATTTAGGCTAGTTAGCGCAGCTATTGGTTTGTTAGATACATAGTTAGTTGCATATTTATCCTCCTATCACGAGAAAGCGGTCAATGTGCTATACGGGCTCGCTTAGGAGTTGCCGGCCACCTGTCTACCACACCAAGATGGGGGAATCCCGCTAAGTGCCTTTCCCAACGGCACAAGTAAACTCGCCGGCTTGTTCTCCACACTGCCCCTTTAATGCTGAGCGTCAAGCACGGAAGCAAGCAGGTTTGTTTCAAGATTTACAGAGAATCCTTAGAGCTTTTGCTATGCAGATGACAGCTTGGCTGTATTGTTTGTAATAAAATTGCTAAACGAACTCCCAGCTGTACCGTTTGCTACAGCATACACACTAATACAAGAAATAAAAAATTTCAAAATCTAATCTTCATTATACTCGCGGGCCGCGGCATTACGTCAAAGCAGGGCTGCGTGCTCGCAAGCGTTTTTGATCGAGAGCACAAAAAATTTTCAAGTTAAAGTCAAGCTCTTCATTTTCGATTGTGCTAGTACAAGTTCGGGTAGTTTTCGTCACATTTGGGTTACTGTAAAGTCAAATCTTAATCAACTTTCTTCGAGAACGTGTTGAGGGATTTCGTTTCGCATCTCTGCGCCGAAACATGTAACGAGTGACTGAGCCCATCCCGCGGCTTAGCATTTGGGCAGCACATTTCCGAACAAGAGTTGCAGCAGTGGCAACACTGTCCCGTTTGACTGACCAGGAATTCACTCCTGAACCTGATTTGTTCTGCAGCCTGCGATGTTAACTCGTCAAAAAATCGTAAAAAGTACATAGATTTTGGATTTTATTTCCGTTTTTTTCTTTGTTTTTTTTTTCTGAACAGGTGTTGATGCTAAGATTGACAGATCATAACATGAACAAAAACCAAGTATCGAACAAAGTGAGCTGCTGTAAGTTGCAGATGAAGTTGCTTGAAAAACATCAACTAGTGTTTTGCGGCTGCAGCAAAATTGGGCTCGTCCGGGATTTGAACCCGGGACCTCTCGCACCCAAAGCGAGAATCATACCCCTAGACCAACGAGCCGCACAGTGTGAAGAAGCAAAATAAGTGACATAAAGCGTGTAACAGTATGTCGCGTGAGTCGCGTCGTTTTAACTTTTGTTTTTTGTGAAATATGATGTCGCTGTTTCAAAATTTTGAGATATGATCTCAATGCCTTCTTTCAAATTGAGAGAGCTGTAGTTTTGGCTCTACAACTTGGATGTTTTTACGTACCGTATAATTTCTCCCACTTCTGGGTCGTTCGCAGTTGGTGTAACTCTCCAGCAGCTGTGTTATATATGAATCGGAAACAAGTTTCAACCAGAAGCGCTAACATCAAGGTCAGGGTTAAGGGTTCGGAGTAAAGGAATTTATTTTGCTCACGCAGTTAACTTCGTTTACGTGGTACAGTATCAACTGCGAACGACCCTGAAGTGGGAGAAATTACACGTAAAAACATTATTCCTAATCCTACAACTTGAGGTATCAATCACTTTGCTCAATGCAAATCCTTATAAAATGCGATGTCGACACAAGACTTGAGGTATCAATCACTTTGCTCAATGCAAATCCTTATAAAATGCGATGTCGACACAAGACGGGAAGCCTACCGGCAGCAGGGTGCATGCAGGGGCGTGTCCAGCCATAAATGAGTGGGGGGGATAAAATTTGAGGCAATTTTTTATTACTACTAGATACAGCTGCGGCAGTTCTATCATAGTCTGTAAATAACTAGTCCGGAAATATAATATAGTCTGGAAACTTGTGTAGAAAAGGTCTTGTTTTTAACGCGATCTAGTGGCAGTGACCTAACAAACGTACTGGAGTACTAGATTTAGCCTACTGCATGTGCTAATGACACTGAGCTAGAATCAGAGGCTAACATACAGTAGGTCGACAGTAGAACTAAAAACTGTATGGGACCGCATGGAACTATTTATAAGACAGTATTAGACCAAACCCATACGGTCGTGTAAATGGTTTTATGTGGTCCGATTCGGTCTCATAAATTGAAGAGCTTAGTTGTAAAAGTACTTAAGTCACAAAATACAGTTTAGAGATAATGGCATTTAAAGTTTTCCATATGACCGTGATTTGTGAAACCATATGTTGCGCGTGCAGCGATTAATAGTTAAAAAGGACTTGCGGAGTTTTTCTTCGAAATATTTTTTATTCAACATATAGAACGCATGATAAACATTAAACAATCAATATTTACTCTTGACTCAATTTTTTTGAAATGTGACTGAAGTACTTTTAGAACTAAGCTCTTCAATAGACCCTTTGCACTGTAGCTTACTGCGCATGCGCGACAAAGCGATGTCTGGGCGAGTTGCCATAAAACGATCAAGTTGCTGTAGAAATGAATGGCAAATAACAAGAAAAGCTTCGTTTTTTCGTATAACAACGGCAAAAGTTTTACTTAGTTAGTTAGTTGCATATTTATCCTCCTATCACGAGAAAGCGATCAATGCGCTTTACGAGCTCGCTTAGGAGTTGCCAGCCATCTGTCTACCACACCAAGATGGGGGAATCCCGCTAAGTGCCTTTCCCAACGGCACAACAAGTATACTTGCCGGCTTTCTTCACACAGTCCCTTCAATGCTGAGCGTCAAGCAGGGAAGCTGTGAATACCAATTTTGAAGTCATTGGTTTGACCCGACTCAGAATCAAACCCGAGTCTACAGCTCAAGAGACAGACGCTCTATACCACTTACGTGAGTATACTGCTTAGTAAATGTGTGATAGAACATAAATATCATCTTAACCAAAAGCATTAGCTGCGTAACGTATATTTTTGTAGAGTTTACTGTTTACCATAACGGCTACGTAAGCATTTTGCTACTCTTAAACTGCGACATCATTCATATAATTATAATGAATGAGTTTCAATTTGCTTGCAGAGCACACTTTTGAGCTTTATGGTTCGTTAAAGTTTAGGACAAAGCATAAACTTAATAATTAAGCACTCAGTAATCTGCATTGTCAGTAACGTAATTTGTAAAGTTTGTAAATAATTTAACCGTACAAAACATGAAAGCGACCTGTAAAATAACGCTGTCTTCAGTAAAGGTTTAGCATGGGTTCCTCAGCAAAGCAATCTTGAATGCAAAATTAAGAAATTTCAAGTCTGAATCTGAAAGAGCTTAGTTACGCGCTCTACGGTTAAGATAAATCAAATCAAAATCAAATCTTCATTATACTCGCCGTATTACGCCGAAGCGTGTAACGAGTTGCGGGGCCCATCTCCGCGGCTTAGCGCCTGGGCAGCACAGCTCCGAAGAAGCGTCGCAACGGTGGCGAGTCGTTGGCGACACTGTGCCGATTTGACCGGCCCGGGAATCGAACCCCAGACCTCCCGCACCGATAGCGTGCGCTTAGCGACTGAGCTAACGGCCGGTCACGGTTAAGATAACCTAACGTAATTCCAGTCTACAAATACCATAACCACCGGCGTTAAAAGCAAATTTCAAAAAAAATTTCTGACTTTAACTGTTTTATAAAATATTAATAAATGAATATCTTTTGTTTTACAGAACAAAACAACTTTCATTTCAACAAAAAAGACTACACAAAACAGCGACTTTACTATGGTTTACCATATGCGAACTAGTTTTGATGGCAACTTTTTGCTAAAACCACTTCGTTACGCTTGATTGAGCGTTAGTGTGAGATGCGTCTAATGTGGTTCCCCTTTGGTTCCAGGGGCGTGCCCAGAAATTTGAAAAGGGGGGGTCACAATTTTCGACGTCCAATTTACCGCCCAAAGTCAAGTGAAGACCAAAAAAAAGGTCTTCGCGTCTTTCAACGTCCAATTTCCTCAGCATATCTTTCAGCGTGGGGGCGCGACCCAGCGGCCCCCCTGGATACGCCCCTGGGTTCCTTTCGGTCTCATTCGGCTCCATTTGATCCAATACTATTTTATAAATGGGATTCTAGGACAAATGAGTCCCAGACGAATAGATCCCGGACAATCGGACACCAGGACATTTGGGTCCCAGACAAATGGGTTCTGGACAAATGGGTCCTGGACAAATGGGCACCTGGACAATTGGGTACCAGACAAATGGGTTCCGGATAAATGGGTCCCGGACAAATGGGCACCAGGACAAATGGGTCCTGGACAAAAAGATCACGAGGCGGGGTCAGACCAGAAAGTGAAGTGGCTATTTGAGGAAGTGAAGTGGCCACTTGAGGAAGTGAATTTGAAGTAAATGGACACTTGGGGGAAATGGGCACCAGGAGCATATGGACACCGGGGCAAATGGCGTTTGGGGAAAATGAATATTTGGGCAAATGGGTATGGTAGGCCTGTATGCGGAAATGGGTATTTGGGAAAATATGCATTTGTGGGAGTTGGGCACTGAGGGAAATGGGCACTGGTGCAAATGGGTACCACGGCAAATGGACTTTTGGGGAACCCCAAGTTCCCTAATCCCTCTGTGTGTATTTCCCCCAATTTGCAAATGAGCAGCGGAGAAAATGGGCGCTTGGGGAAAATGGACATTTCGGGGAAAGGGCTACCCCAAGTGCCCTAAAGGTGTACTCCAAGTGCCTTATACCCATCTCCCCCAAGAGTTTACAAATGGGCACTTAAATAGGGCATTTGGGAGAAAGGGGTGCCCAAGTGTCCTAAAGGGGTGCTCCAAGTGCCCTATGTTCATTTCCTCAAATGTTTACAAATGGGCACTGGAGAAAATGGACGCTTAAGGGGCAAATGGCCCACCCTAATATACACCTTAAAAAAACACGCATAAACCTATTTAAGTCAAATCAAAAAGCAACTTTTATTGTTCTGCTGATGGGAGCAGTTTCAGATCGGGCCCCATGAAACCAATGAAAGTTTGGGACAATGTCCGCATGAAAATTTATGACGTCATAAATTGATGACGTACGTTATAACACACAAGTGAAAAATTATTTTCAATTTTGTAATTTTTGTAGTTGGGAGATGGTGGTAAACTTATCTAATTATTGGCAGCTCGATATTCAGTGAACTGTCGAAAAAGTGGTTCAGCGTACGTGAAGACCTTTTTTTGTTTGGTCTTCACCTGTTTTTGGTGGGAAAAAATAGTACTGCAGCTCTACGGACGCGAAGACTTTTTTTTTGGTTTTTACCTGTTTTCGTTGGGAAAAAGGCTTTGTGGGGGCAATTTGGACCCACACTTTTCGAAAAGGTGCGTTTGTGTAAAAAAGGTCGAAGACCCCTGCATTTGATGAAGATTTCACTATACGCAGGATTATGATTGAACTATCGAATTATAATTATGGCATTCCAATTAATTTGTTCAGAATATTGTTATTTGAAATTGTGAGGGGTGACTGGTGGTAAGCATTGAGCGTCGAGCGCTACTGACGTGGTAAAGTTATAGGCAAGAGGGAAAAGTGCAGAACTTGGCAGCAAAAGTGCGAAGCGTGCATTACTGGAGGACGGAAAGTGTACGGTACGGAAAATGTAATACCGTATTTCCGTACCGTATGGTACTTTTCCTAAAAATTCCGTACGCAATTTCGTATCGCACTTTTTGTCAAAATCTAACCGTACGTTTGTTTTATTCAAGCTCACTGATGACGGGTGTCCATCTGTCGATATGTTAGCAAATAGCCGTATGCTTCGCAGAACGCTCCCTGTGCTTTAATGCCCGCTCCTTGTGGATGGCATGCATTTTCGGCTTTTGGCCCCAGCACCGAGTCGGCGTCTTTCGAGAAGCCTTTTGTAATAGACTCAGGATCTCGGTTTGATGCCGGATATCCGTACGTGTCGAAACCATCCTGATCCACCTCTTTTGCTTCCACCTGGAGGTGCTGCGCGGTAAATCCTCCATCTGGTGAGTTGCTTTTGAGAGTGTTTCTCTGCATTTTTTGTTTGGGTAAATGAGTTTGGTAACGATGGCATTTTTTTGTTCGCTTAAACTTCATTCACGAGTTTCTATGGCGCTTCGTGGATGATTCTGACTTCGATTTGTGCAGATGACTAAATTTGCTTTTTTACGCAACGCGCTGTTGGCCTTGGTTGATGGTTAACATTGCTATTGAGGATTGGGACAATGTGTTCTTTGGCTTCGCTCTTTGCTTCCCTAATATTATTTTGTTGATTTCAACTCACGAAATTGTACGTTGCTTGGCAGAAAATTTTGGATTTTTCGACTTCGATTTCCGCAGTTAACTTTATTTGCTTTTTACGCACGCCTGATGCTTACTTGTCTCAGTTTTTAACTTGCCCACGAGCGCGTTCTGCTTCGCCGTGCTTCTACAGTTTACCATATCTTGCTTTTGGCAATCCAGTTTTGGTCCTCGAGCGCTTTTTGTCTTGCCGCGCCCTTCTGTTTTACAAGCTGTATATAAGCTTTGATTTTTGTTAGTTTAGTTAGAGCTAGCTTTGGCTCTCGTAGTTGTGCACCTGATGAGTCTGGAAGGACGAAAAAAATGATAACCGTTTACCCTTTTTCGTGCACTACGTGGTGTACTCGGGTGGGGGGTGTAGAGGATGGGAGTAGTTTATTTAGTGCGTGTTTGTTTTATTCAAGCGTACCGTAATTCCGTACCGTAGTAACCCCTTGCTACTTGGTTACATGAAAATTTCTATTAGCCTACGTCAAAAACATAATTGTTTTTAAGACAATGAAACAATCAAGTGATTTGGAAAAACAGATTCTGAAAAAAAAAAAGCAAAAATTTATGCACTTACTAGGTTTTTCCAATTCTTTCCAGCTCAAGATTTCGAAAAGTTGAACATATTTTTGGCTCTAAATGGCACCAAAAGACGCGGAAGAGTGCAAAGACACCCCCTATAGCATTGTCTCAATTTTCGAAAAAATGCGACTTACTAGGTTTTTCCATATGACATGAGACGTGCACTACCTACGCCTACGGTAATAAAAGATGAACTTAAATTCTTCAGTATCACATTTTTTGGGGGTAAGCCCAGGAGCATGTGTCAAAAAAGTGCTGATCTTACGGTTTGGGGATCTACCTTCAAATCTCGTTACTGTGCCACCTCGCTACTATACTCGGTACCATTGTTGACCGTCCCCAACAAACCTCGATGGAAAATATAGGCTAGGGCAGTGCTTCTCAACCTTTTTTGCAATTTCTCCCTTTCATACTCCTAAATTTTTCAATTCTTCCCTTAATACCGATAAAAAAGATGCATAATTTTGAAAGTAAAATTTTTACTCCAAATTAATGGACTCGCTGAAATACGCTGGAAACATACAAGGGCCTAGTTTAGTAAAACAAAAAAAGAATCAATGCACAAAAACGAATGCTTAAAAAACAAAGAATATATTATTCACAAGCTTCGCACCAGCGCTTTAAAAGTTAATAGTCCAGGGGGGTGATTACAGGATTTTATGTGTTAGCGAGCGATTTCTCTCGCTAATTCTCCTCGGAGGAGAAATTCTCCGAGCGGCAGCCGAGATAACGTGCTCGCAAAGTTGAGATTACAGGTTGCGCTCGCAGAAAGAGCAGCTACTCGGTAAAGCCGAGTGTCTCGCCAACTGCTCGGTATGTATAGGCTTGTTGTGAGGTGCTAGACTGGCAGCAGCTGTTTGCTGGCTAGCGCCTAGTTTAGTGCTAAAACTGTGCTTGTATTACAAAGTTGGTGGGATGGTTTTGACTTGGTTATAGGTAAAGAGTGTATGCAGTAATGGTGTCTACTGATGCATAGGCTTGTTGTGAGGTGCTAGACTAGCAGTTGCTGGCCATGGCCTCACACAGTTAATGGTGGAAGATACCATTACTACAGATTCTCTAACTAAGTCTGCAGCCAACGCATGTTTGCAATAGGCGTAATAGCACAGTTTTAGCACCAGACTAGGTGCCAGCCAGCAAAGAGCAGCTGCTAGTCTAGCACCTCACAGCAAGCCTATACCGGTACATCTGTAGACACCATTACTACATACACTCTTACCTGTAATCAAGTTGAAACCATCCCAACTTTGTAATAAGTCACCCTAGAACAGTTTTAGCACTAGACTAGGCGCTAGCTAGTACCAGTGATCAGCAGCTGGCCTACTGGTCTTAGCTTGATGTGTATCACTGTATGTATTTGTATGTTGACTATGCTTTGCATTTTTCTTTTTTTGTTTTTATTTTTGAAAATCTGATTTTTTTCTGTTGACATGTGTCATGTTTCAGATAGAGTGTAGCAACTTAATGAGCCTTGGCCTCTTTCGCACGAATGAGTAAACTTGAACTTGAGTCTACCATTTCACAACAAGCCTGAGAGTCGTGTAAAGCTCTAGTTGTGTCATACACTAGGTACTAGCTATTGTGCATAAACTATGACTTAAAAAAATGCGCTCTGCCATGGCTGGTTGTGTATGAAATTGTCGCTCGGTAACTTAACGTGCTCATTTTTTTTCTCGCTACTTGCCGAGTGAGTTCGCCAGCTCGGAAAATCCTGTAATCCCGAAAAGCGCGTTAGCGAGGAAAAGTTTTTTACCGAGCAGTTTGCGAGCTCGTAAACCGCTTAACGAGCATCCTGTAATAACCCCCCAGTTTAGTCACGATGCCAATGAGACCCTTGCGACGGATGTTGGGCAACAAGCAAAGAAATGCGGGGAGAAAAGCATGTTAACTTCGTTCGTAGATATCCGCGCACGCTTATGTCCATTGAGTGACCCTCTCTTTTTTGTCAAGATGTCAGTGACTGTACTGAAAGCACATTCAACCAAGTAGGTGGTTGGAAATGGTAGAAGTACTTGCTCTGCTACCATCAATAATTTGGGATATTTAGAGCGCAATTTCGAATCTAACTACATTATATAGTTTGTTTCTGGAGGCGTGTATTGGTTTAATGCTGTCATCATTTTGTAAGTGCAACAGCTCATCAACCAGATGAAATTACAAAGTGCTGCAGGACTTACATGCGCGAGTACGAGCCGTCACTGTCACTAGTTTTGTTTAGCTAGTCTCAGACCTACATTTGTTCTGGCATCTTACGGTATTAATCAGCAATCGTTTCCAAATTTAAAATAATTTATTGGTAAATTTCTCAAATTGATTCAATTACAATAGTAAAATACGCAAAAACAAAACATTAACACCATACAAAATTTCATTAATGAAGTACTATTGTAATTTTTAGGTGCGATAAAAAGTGAACGCATCGATCATATCAAAAAAATAATAATGAAATCGCACAACTTTGCTTCTTTAAAATAATTATTTAATCGCAAAACTGAGCACAAAGTAAAAAACATAGCCTATGTGTCGGTAAAAGCTAAATTATGCGCTTCTTTTTGACATGGGATAGTAAAACCTCGCGAAAATTACAGATCTTTTGTGAGGGACACGATTCATCGCTACATCATGTGGCTGCCGAAACGAAGAACGCAAGCTTACTTCATAGCCTCCTTCAGCCATTGTTGCATCTTCAGTTCAATGAATTAACTTCAATGATAAATCACCAATAAAAGACGAAAAATTATAAGGTTCTAAAACTATCCGCGCCAAACAATTTTTTCCAATTTCACGTAATAATTTCAAAGTGCTGAAGGACATAAAATAATACGAAAAGCATTTTCGGTTCACGGACAGACAAAGACTAATTTGAACACCTCAGCGTACTTAAAGACAAAAGAAAAAAGGAGGGCACATTGGTGTTCCATTGTTATCAATATCACATTTAAACTCAAGCAAACATTCAACATAAAAGATTTTAGGTTGCACTAAGGTTGTTTTGCTTTTGTCAAAACAGTTTATCACATTTCTCAAAAAAGAACAAGGCTTATAATTCTAAAGATTAGAAACAGCTATAGTTTAATAGGCTTGTTAATAAAGAACAATATCTGATCCAACTTCCCATCAAATAATTAAACAACGCTACATCTATTTGGCTACTCTTATGTTTTCGTAAAGATATTTCGCATGGCTTTTAAACGACTAAAATTTTATACAATGGCAGTCAGTTGCAACAGTATGGCTTTGTTGTAAAAATGCTTCAATAATCTCATTTATCGTCAGAAATAATGGCACCTAAAGTTTTTGTCCTTTTACAGCTGACAGTTTTTGGTAGTCAAGTGAATAAGTATTGCACCGAAAAATTGAAAAGTGGCAATGACTTTGTAACAAATTAAATATTCTGGAGTTGCCTTCATTAATTATCCTACGCCGCATTTACCAAATATAACGCAAAATAACATTTTTGCTCTGACGTTACGTAGAATGCAACTTTTGCTTATCAATCATAATTTCAAGATAGCGCAATCATTGGCTGAAAAACTTTGACGTCATTGCTGGAAAACGTTTAACGTCATTGTTGAGAAAAAAACAGAACGCTTTTGATTTTTAAGCTAATCACTGAATATTTTTAAATTATATATACCAAAATTAGCATATTAAATCGTTCTCCTACTGAATGCAAACAGCAACGTTTCTTCTTCACGCAGTGACTGGCTCATAAAAGATGCCGTTTCTTCTCAGGAAGGTGTCACGGACGATACGAGATCGACCGAATTGTGGAGCTCGGAACTCCGTAACTACATCATTGAGCCTCCATCCGTACTCCCAAGATGAGGTGATAGGATGCTGGTATTTATCCTCTGGTCTTGTCAACATCCGGGTACGCAAGTATTGGTAACGACCTTTGCCCTCTTTCGTAAAGCCATGATACAAAAGTTGTTTGATGTCTGCAGAACAAAAAAACTTGGCATAAGATTTCACGAAAAAATGTAATGAGACAGCGACTACTGATGAACTAATTGCGAATTGTACAAAGAGAAATTGCTAAAACATAACTTTGTGAAAGAATGATTGCAAACGTGCCGGTTTATTTTTTTCATTCTACGGCACTACTTCAATATGACTGAAAAACCCTTCAAAAGGAGGAATGTTTTCACAGAATATAAATTTAAGCTCTGATTCTTATCTAACTGATGCGAATATTTTTTTTATGTTGATTGATATTTTTTGTTGATATCCCTTTTGTAAGAAGACAACGGATAAGGTGCTTTGTAAAAAAATGTTCATTAGTTCAAAAAATCGATTAAAGCAGCAAAGCACATGCAAAAATGCAGCAAACCAGGGACAATAATCAAAAACAAACACGTAGAGACCACGGCCAGCCATCGTTAAAAATAATCTATGACTGACTCTTGAAGGATTATACAATTTTATCAAATAGGAGTGTTTCATTGTGTAATGTAGTTTTACGTCCGATTTCCTTTTTCATTACTGAGTCCTCTTGATAAAACGTCGATACAACCACCTACCATTATGTGAGTACACAAAATGTTACGCAATATGACAAGTAGACATACTTGGGGGTGGAGGTTTCATTTCAGTAAGCAAAAGATTTTCGTCAAACTTTGATGGTGTTGATCTCAGTAGCAATTCGTCTCTTTTTGATTTTTGTTTTTTTGGATAATTTATTACGGGTAAAACTAGCGTGTTTTCTGGGACCTTGGGAACCATTGTTGTGAAGCGCTTCATTCGGTTTTGCTTTTCTATATCTCCTGACACTTCTCGAAGCTTATTTTTTTCATCTATTTCAGCACGATAACGACCATGCCAAGCCTGTCTGACAAATGCTTCCTTGTGAATAGATTCCTTCCAAAAATTTTGCCTCTGCGTGTCCATGTTCAATTCTCGTGCCATTTTTACAAGCACACATGTAACTGAACAATACAAAAACTACTACAAAACACTACAAATAAATTGGTTTAGAGTTAGACCTGAACTATGGTAAGTGATTGCATCAGAACAAACTACCAAAACGCAGCTTAATTTACTGTATTACAAGTTTGCTGAGTAATTATTGTACATGCTGCTTCCAACGTTAACTTCATTTGCAAACAGCTCATCTTGCTCCCCAAGAAAATTCCCACTAAAAAAAAAAAAACACAACACAAATAAAATTTTCGTCGTGACATCTAAAAGTAAAGTAATTCGGTAATGTCTCGTATGATGACAACTAAGTCATCAAGCATAAACAACCAAAGCACAATAAAATCTCATATGAGACAAAAATGATACTTGCAACTGAAAAAAGAGATATAAATTTTTTTGGTATGCAACAATACATTCAAGGAAGTGTCTAGAGCACCAACAAACCCTGAACCTTTTATAGAAACAAACAAGCAGTCTAGCGCAGCAGCATTTTGACAATGGAAACCGCTTCAGCGTGACAGCGACATCATATATAAAAACAAAGCAGTCCAGTGCAGCAGCATTTTCATTATGGAAACCGGGCTGGTGCTCCAGCCACTGCCTACATTTAAAAGTGTAGCTGAATTTTTGCTATAGTATAAAAGTTCATTTCTAAAAACATAGGCAGCCGTTGTGAAAAGATACAGCATGTAAAGAAAGTGAATGCTTGTTTTGTTTACTGCGTGGTCCAAAGGTACATATAATTATTTTGGGTAATGTTTGGTATCAGGTGTTGACATTGATCTACTATGATGCCATAGCGGTAATTCAGTAATTGCAACTGTTTATACCGACACAGTGACACTAGCTAACTGTACTCTTTCCCATCATTTTGCACCTACATGTTTATTCTATCAATTTGGCTAATCAGCTATTGAAGCACATATATCAAGTACATGCAAGCAGGCTATCATGCAGTAGAATTTTTGTAGTAAGTTTATGCCAATCCTAGTCTACCACTAGCTTGATCTGTTTTCACTAGCCTACATCTGCATACTGGTACCAATATGCAAACTGACTAACAAGTATGCCTATGATGCTGCGATAATGCTTTATGATGATGCTAAAGCACTAGCACAGATTGTACACAGGCTAGCTAGAGTGTAGACTACGACACACTACAGTTGCAACTAATTTAGCCTAATCTTCTGCAATTAATATTCAGTAAAGTGGTAGAACAACCACTCTGCAATTGGAGTAGCCTAGAGGAATCACTTAACCTGTCCACATGCCCAGTCTGAGCGAGTCAAAAGCAACAGGCTTTCTGCATCACAATCAAATTTTTGATGTCATATGGTAATCTCTTATTTCTATCTGCTGATATCAAAAATTGGATTACCACTATATGATGCAGAAAACCCGTGGTCTTTGGGTCCACTTAAAACGGACATGTGGACAGGGTGACTGTAATTCATTAAGGGTAGCCACACTATTCCGCTATTTCCTTTTCTACGGTACTGAGTTACTTGCCTACTTCTACACTGCGATCGACTTTCGATTCGGCCAGCTTACGCTGTAACATGAGCGCAGCGTTTCTATAACTACTGGATCGATGACGCTACAGCGAAGATCTCGTGTAGTCATTGAAGCAAAAAATTGCAAATTTAAAAAAAACGAAAATTATATTTAAAAAAATGGCTTTTTATTTTAAGCAAGTTAACTTGATTCTTTTCGTTTATCTTTATAAATATCTGACTGCACTTTTATTAAAATACATTTAAAACAGGATCTATAAAAGTTTTGTAGCTTCCTAGCTCAGAGTGTTTTTGCTAGTTGCAGAAGCAACATGTAACCAAAATCAGAATGTTATCACGGAATGCAATAAATATGGGACGAAAATAGCTTAAGGAGGAAAACAGCGGCTTTATTTTTCCTACTTGAGAAGTTTGTTCTCATTGCAAAGACGCAAAAAAACATATGCGAGCATTGTAAAAAAACGTATATGAGCGGGACGAAACCGTGAAGGGACGCAAAGTCCTCGAGTCGAGGTCTTCAAATCTTGCTGAATTACCAAAAATGTTGAAAAGACAGAAATCTCGCTGAAATATGGAAATACCGTAGGAAAAGACGGAAATCTTGCTAAAAGACGGAAAATGCTGTAAAAATGGAAATTCTGTTAAGAAACGGAAACTGTTAGAAATCTTGCTATAATACGGTAATCGGAAAAGACCTGAGGCGCAACCAGAATTTTCGTAAGGGTGGGGGGCTAATATATTTTTGTGATTACGATTAGTTCATTAATGCTCTTTATTTTCAGGTATTATGTCTGACTGGCTCGCGAGATGACGTAAGCCTATCGTTTATTTCAACGCGGAAAAGCCACGGCTTGTTTTTTTTGCTCAAATCAATACCTGTAAATTGAAACAGAAGAGATCTAACCGTTATGTCCGTAACTAGTTTCACTAGGCAAGCGAAGTTTTTGTGAAAATAAAAATTTAGTTTATAATCTATCCCAAGCGGCACACGAATAGTCTATTAACATTTTTTCAACCAAGGTAACGGTAAGCTTATCTTGCTATCTATTTCAACGAAGAAAAAATTATGCAAATTACTTGAAAAAACTTGTGCGACGGTGCGACAATGTTCAACTAACAAAGTTTCAATTAGGAAGTAAGAGGTCTTGGTAACAAGGCATGCTATGGAAACTGGTATAGAATGGAAGAAGAATTTTGGTATGGAATATTGAAGATGCTCAGAATGGAATGGAATGAAAGATTTGAAAAATGGAATGGAAAATCATCTTCCATACTAACTGCGTATACAGTATATATCAAAGCTTACCGCAAATTACTAAGTACTACCAAACTAGAATGAGGATAATTAGTCACTTTTTGGCTCTGCTGTGTAAGTTTTTGGCATGTTGTGACTGTATTGTTCTTTTGCGTTAAGCATCAATGCATTGTTTAGCCTACGTCTATGCAGGAGCGTATTTAGGGGAGGGGGGACATTTTCAAAAGTGTTTTGGATGTATACAATTTTTCCATAATTTCGAACCTGTTTGACAGCAATCAAGCCTTGTACGCCTTAAGCACGCATAATCGAAAGTGTGCGAGCAAAATGCATCATAGCCTACCAGGCTAAGCACTCGGAATTAGGGTCAAAAAATTCAAACAAAATTTGCCTGAAAATTATTCAAAATGTACTAAAATAACCATTATAGCATGTAAATTCTCAAAATTTTTCCGGGGTAGCATGCCCCTGGTCCCCTAGAGCTTATCGCAGTGGTGTAACGTAACGAAGTAGTTTTACTTAAGTAGACTACTTAAGTATCATTGCTCGGTAACTAGTGCTTACTTAAGTGATTTAAATTTCGACTACTTCTACTTACGTAGTTCAATCAGAAAGTAACGTTACTTTAAATGGCTTTAAAAATGATAAGTAGTTAATATTAAGCAATCTATCACGCAAATGATAAATAATCATGCTTGGCAACATTAGTATTAGGTATTGTTTTATTTTATTATATAAGTTTTACAATTTCGTGATATTAAGTGGTCTTTTGTTGTTGCCTTTGATGTCGCCTTTGATGCTGAACGTCAAGCAGGGAAGCTATAAATGCCAATTTTTAAGTCAGCGGTTTAACCCTACTCTAAATCGAACCCCTAGTCTACCGTTCCAGAAGTAGACGCTCTGTCCACTTATATCGGCCATCTGGGTGGCAATTTTTTTTGGTTCACCATTTTGCCACCTTCAAAGCAAGTCCATCATCACCTCATCGGCAAGTCTGTAGTTGAGAAACGCTATACTTTAACGAGTGGTGGGGCGCATCTTCGCGGCTTAGCGCCTGGGCTACACAGCTCCGAAGAAACGTCGCAGCGGTGACGTCGAGCCGTTGGCGACACTGCGCCGATTTGACCGGTCCGGGAATCGAATCCCAGACCTATAGCACCGAGAGCGTGCGCTTAGCAACTGAGCTAACGGCCGGTTCTACGGTAGTCTAGTCTTACTTAAGTACAGTTTCAAAATATTTTTTACAACACTGCTTAAATAGTGCGTTTTGCAAATACATTGAAACTCCATTCATCATAATTATACAATGTATCGCAGGTTAGAGTTGCAACTTGCTTATTGGACACTGGTAGTACATATCGTCGTTACGGTAAAGTCTTCAAAAACACACCTTATGCATCTGAATATCTTTGATTAAGCTGATTTTTATGCTCTATCACTCACTTGTTCTACAATATGCTCACTTAAGTAAAAATTTTGCCACTGTTATGCGAAAAAAAGAAACATTTTCCGTTGATTGCCATCATGGGCGCCCGCAGAATTTTTTGTAGGGGGGGCCAAGTTTTTGGTTGGTCAAGTTAACATTTTACGGTGTCAGTCAATCTGCTTGATTTGAGTTTAATCAACACCATAAGATGAAACAGCAGTATCATAGGCCCTTGTGGCGTAGCGAGAAACTTTAAAAGGGGTGGACCATAATTTCCACATTTTTTCAAGCGTATTTTTTTTCGGCAGAACAAATTTGAAGCTGATTGAGAAAAAAAAAGGCTCTATAGGGGGTTCCGGGGGCATGTTCCCCCGAAAAATTTTGAAAATTTTACCTGCTGCAATGGCTGTTTTGGTACTTTTTGAATAATTTTCACACAAATCTTGTTTAAGTTTTTTGACCCTAATTTTGAGGGCTTCGCCAAATATGAAACATTTTGTTGGCACATTTTCGATTATGCTGCTTCAGGCGTAAGGCTTATCGCTATCGAAGAGGTTCGAAATTATGGAAAAATTGTACACATCAAAAACAGTTTTGAAAATAGCTGGTGGATAGATGCAAACTCCTCATCCTGTCCCCCCTGGATCCGTCCCTGGCGATAAACTGCAGAAACCGTCAAAAAAGTCTGGTATATTTCCGTCACTTGGCACCATTAATTTTGTTCTTTTTGTCACAGGGGGGAGGGGGCATGGCACAACGGCTCCCCCTAAATACGCTCCTGCATAGGCCTTATCAGTTATCATCATATTCGTAGTTTTATAGAAATATATCGGAATACAATAAATATGGGATGAAAATAGGAGGAAAAATGAAACCACTGTAAATCTCAAAACTGGACGATTCGACAACATAGATTCAGCTGTCATCATCAGCAGTGTATACAAAACAGTACAAAACTGAATACATTTTTCGGGCAACACTTAATGTATGCTTGTACTGTAGGCTACAATTACAAGCTCAGAATGAACTCAGTCAGTCAGCTCTCCTGTTTAGTTGGCGGCGTGACGCAGTGGTTTGGAGCGTCGTTTTTACGACGACCATGATCGCAAGGTTAATGGCTTAACTCCCAACCTAGTCTCGTTGTTGCGTCCTTGGATAGGATGCTTTACGATGATTGTCTCTGCTTGGTCGAATCTGGCAAGCAGAAGAAAGTTCAACCGGAAAACTTGGAAACAAAGGCAACTCCTAAGCGAGTC